>JAJLRJ010000003.1:1014500-1144500 GCA_024195265.1 Dendrophyllia cribrosa
AAGTTCAATATGTTTATCACCGCGGTTTGTGTTCTATTTCTTATCTAGCTACGATGGCCCCAGAACAAAAGTCTTTATAATAATAATAATGCCCCAGGGAAAAAAACCTGTGAAAAATTCCCAATAATAATAATAATAATAATAATAATAATAATAATAATAATAATAATGTTTTAACACAGGGAGCTCACATCACTGAAGTATTATTCAGTGAGGCCCTGTAAATAAAAATATAACATTAAAATAAAAAAGTAATTAGTTTTACAGGTTTCAAATGACTATTTTTACAGAATAAGAATTACGATTAAGGACGTTCGCGCGAAAATCTTCTAACATTTATTTTTTTCGAAAACTTTTGCTACAGCTAGGTAACGAGTTACTCGTGTCAGAAATGCAAAAAAATTGGGGGGTCACCGACTTCGTTTCGGAGATAAGATATCTAAAAGGCCACCTAACTTCTGTTAGTCTAAATACATTGCAAATGAATCTCTAGAATGTAACTTTCTACGCCAAATTTTATACTAGTGGGTCTATTAAGCAAATTAAATCAACTGGTGACGTCCCTTTAAGTAAATCTTATTTTTAAACGACAGCATTTGCAAACCATGACAGCCGAAAGTTGGCGGGATTCGATGTTGCGTGGGTAGAAAAATGGGAAAATTTTAAACTTCCTACATTGATCGATTTTTTGTTCATTTTTTCACAACCTGTCGAGAATTAGAAAAGAAAAATTATAAAGTCAAAAAAAAGTAGTAACTAAAATGCATTAAAAAACGAAAATATCGTGTGTCACGAAAAAAACAAACGGCCACGCTCTTATCGTGCCTGGGTGGGAACTTATTCTGTTGATAACATGTGGCTTTGATAAAGAGCATACAAGGCATATGATTGGTCACATGAGTATGTAAAAACATATTGATTTTAATATTTCCTGAACATTATTTCCTTCTTTCGTGTATTTTCACACTTGCTGCTCTATCTTTAGCAAATCGGTAACAAAACATCTGATTTGTCCAATTTAAAAGGCCAAGCCTTGAAAAGATTTATAATTTTTCACACAAAGATCTTGGCAATCACAAACGTCTCTACGTAAGTATTATGAGATTTGTTCAAGTAATGTTTTATTGTAATCCAAGATTTTGACGTAACTTCTTGTAAAATTAATGTATTCTAAATCAGGCACAAAATTTGCCTTTTGCGGCAATTGTATTTAAAATCAATTCGTGCCACAGAATTACGGCGTTAAAATATAACTTTTTAACAGGAACGTAAGGTTTCTTAAAAGTGTGACATATTTAATTACTTTTTTTAGATGGTGCACTACACACGGGAAAAAGAACAAATCGTAAAGAAGATCACAGACTGAATGATTTCATTTTGTAATGGCGAGCCAAACTGTGCCATGTAATTAAGAAAAAAAGCATCAAAATATTTATTTAACTCTGTCTGAAACCAAATTGAAAATAAACTTCGGAGACAAAGGTAGGTAAGCAAATAACCCATATTTTTTCTTATTTCAGTCACTTTTTTCAGTGCTTGATATTTAGGTAGGTTTGTTTTTATTATGCGAAATAATCTTAGCTTAAGCCCTATATCTTTAACAAAAATTCTTGAGCTTTAAAACTTGAAGCTTCTTAATTGAAATAATCTGCGCCACGAAGCTTATTTGATCTCGATTTAATATAAATGGGTGCATCCTGACTAAATTTTAAAAGCAGTTTACTTTCCTTGTCAGAAATTTAAAGAACTCAGTATTTTTTAGATTACAGGCTGTCATTTTTTTTTCTAGCATTAAGCTCAATTAAACGGTACGCGTGCAAGTAGGGTACGCAAAATTGTTTTCTCACCCTCTGTCTTCACATTTATACTAAAACATAATTAATACCAGTTTTCGTATACATATTTGAGATCATTTTCTGAGGATATTTGTAGGATATAATTAAGAAACAGTTTTAGAAGATAAAATAAATGTGCGTGGACTATTTTACAGAGAAAATAACATAAAAAAACAACTTGTGAAATAAATAATGTTCCTCAGTTCTACGGTAAAAATTATAAGCGGAACTCGGCAAGATGATATGACAAACGTCATGCTCGCAATTTAATTTCCATCATTCATTATCTACTGAAATTCTGACTTGATAAGAGTTTAATGAATACATTACTGTGCTTTGTGAACACAGATAATGAGATCTTAGTTTTTGCCGGGATGTATCAGCCTGCGTGGGAGAATGTTTAGAACAGAGGGAGGGGATAACAACGAAAAGAATAGGAGGGGAAGAAGGCGGACGTCCTCCTTTCCACTCCCCTCTTCCCCCTTCTCCGCCCTCACTTAATGACTTCTTGTTACCACATTGTTGCAACTGGCAAGAGCGAGGAAAAGGAAAAGGCGAGGGTTAGCTGTTGAAACCAGCGTTTTGATGCTCTAGGAATATGTTTACATCGATAATCAAATTGGCGATAAGTGTTCTTGCGTAGAAAACAGTCCACGTTTCATTGTAAATTTTGTTGCAAAGAATTATCTTTATTTTTATTGCCTTAGGCTAAAAGGCTAACGTCAATGATTCATGAAGAAGATCGCTAAAAAACTACAGTTTACAAATACTTAATACTATTTAATAATAATAATAATAATAATTATAATAATAAAATGAAAACCGTAGTGATCCCTGTGGTTGTTGGTGCGCTTGGTACAGTGAAGAAGGGTATGGTAGAAAACATCAACAAAGTATCAGAGAGAGCTACTATGGCAGAGATTCAAAAGATCTGCATGCTGGGATCTGCACGAATCCTCAGAAAGGTGCTCAGTGGATGAACAGAATGATTGACTTGAGTGACTGACGCTCTAGGTGCATGGTTTGCGCCCGCTGATGCACAAAAAGAACACCAGCAAAGACTGTGATAAAAGAGAGAATAATAATAATAATAATAAAGTTCTTATCGCGCTTTTAAAATCTCAACGCGCTTTCAGTGTCAGATGTCGACAATATAGAACTAATAATTAATAATTTACGGCAATGCTAAATTTTACAATGCAGTGCGTCATGGCAAAAGTAAGGCCAGCACCTCTGGCAACAGGAAAACATGCTCCGTGCGAGAGCGACAAGAAATTGAACAAGTGGAAAGAAAATAAGAGTCAGTATGTTCTGAGCCCTAACAACGGATCAGTTTTCTTTGTTTTAAGAGAAAAAAACAAGACACAGCCAAGTAATAAATCTTGGCATTTGTGTGGAAAAACAGTTTAAAAAATTAACAGGGAACCGATGTTATTCTATAGAAAAGCAATGTTTTTTCTTGTTAGTTGTCGCGTGGGATGGTAGCTTTTTCGAGATAAATTGCACAAAGCATTTGCATTGTTATTATACACGAAAAACACTTGTAATATGGTAAATGAAATATTCATTAATTTAATGATAAAATCTATCTATATAAAACAACATAATAATGTTTGAGCACGTTTTCATGTAGTTAACCTAAATCTATTTTTTTGTGAGCTAACAGAAATAAACAAGGTATTCCCTGCGATGCAGTGAATCCATGTAAATCGTGCGCAATTCCATTCTCCTCTGCTGTATATATAGCTTGTTAGAATTTTCTGTTTTTTTTTTCCCAAAGTAATCATTTACTCTTTCAGTCGCAAGAGAGACCATGCTCAAAATTAAAGACAATTCCTAATTTTTTTTCTTTTTTCAAGATACTAGATATGGAGAGCACAAAAGAATTATATCCATAGACTTAAAAAATAAAAAAGTACGTGGAACTCATCACATCGAGAGAAAATAATCGATTCTGGCTTCTTTCTCTGATGCGTGAACGGAAGATAAAAAGTGAAAAGGTTAATTAGCTAGAAGCTCCCTAAATTAGATTTTAAGACCAGTTTTGTACACGACAGAATCACCTAATAAGTTTAAATATCACGGCATAGCAATTTTGAAAGATAAAAGTGTTGTAATATTTTGATAATTATAATCTGATCAATTTCAGCCAATGCTTTCGTCTTGCTTTTATCAAGAAAAAATTTACTTAAGATATTTACGCTTGAAATGGTGATGGCAGTAAATGGATTTACCCGGAAATATTTTCTAATAATCAATTCTAATTGTCGCAAAAAGCGTGTCTGGTTTTAAAATACAGTTCAAACTTGATAACACAAGAAACTCGGCATCGGACTGATTCATCGAGATTCAACTCACACCGGCTCTTCTCCTGTCGTCGTATGTGGGTTTTTAGCGGGAATGAGCAGAAGGACCCAACGAAAAAAGTTAAGGAATATACTTTGAATAGTGTTTTATGTTTTTCCGTCTGTAATATGTGAAAAATAACGGACGTTGATCTGTTTAGATTCTTTAGCTGAATATTTCAGCGGCAATTTAGGTAATGGCTTAGTATTCCCAAATTTCCAAGCTAACGTTTGCCTTCCTAAAATTCTATCTGACCTTTTTCGTACTCAAAACGACATTTTGCATCCCTCAGAAAAAAAAAGTCGTTAAAAGTACCCCTTTTGCGAAAGTTCAAGGTGGCATTTTACTAGTGAAAACGCTAGTTTTAAATCTATTCAATTCAAATATCTAACTTGGCGCCTAAGCTTTCTCGATAGAGATAGTCCTCGTCGGCTGCCCTTGAACGAAGCTTACCGAGTGCCGAGCAAACTCCTTTAGTGGTATGTTGTAATGACGAGACAGATCAAGTAGCTTGAAGCCCGATTGTGCTAGTAAAGTGTCAGTGCCAGCATCTCAGGAAAAATGTATGCAGAAAGTGAAACAAAATAAACGGCAAACTGATCCTTACGGCATAAAAATAGCGGAAACAGAAGCAAATAAAAAAAATATATATTTCATTTAATTCTGTTTCTTTTTTTAAAAATAAGGAGCAGTTTGCCGTTTCGTTTGTTTTACTAATCTAGGTCTTAAAGACGAGATCCGGCCATTCTCAACGGTTTCTTGAGTGATTGCGCATTTTTTGTGTTGTTTACATAAAAAAAAATCATGCATAATGACTTTTCCTTTCAGTTTTGAATTTTCTATTCTCAGATCTCAATCTGATCTTTCTTCACGAGATAAACGAAAACCTAATTGGTTTCTCTTAATCTTGTTTTACAGCAAATACGGCTTTTGAACAACCGGGGTATTTGAAAGCGCTTAACGAACTACGTGTTAATACTTTATTTTATTCAATTTCAGTTTCTTATTTTCTTTCTCTTTTTCATCAGGGATTGACAAACCAAGAATAAGCAGATAAGCCATTTTTTAATTCTCAAGACGCCATCGTGAACTCTAAAGCTCGCAATAAAACATCGACAATTACATCAATGGGTTACCCAACTAACTTTTCCGCAGTGAGCGAGACTGAGAGGAAGATCAAGTTGGGTTTATACGTGCTTACTTTCCTGATTGCAGTTACAGGAAACTCGCTCGTGCTTGCTGTTTTACGGAAGAAAAAACGAAAGTCTGTTAATGATATTCTAATTTTTAATTTATCAACATCTGACTTGACGTTAATGCTTCTGTCTTTTCCTGCCAACGTTTTTCTGCTTGGTGGGATCGACTTTCCGATGTTTCTTTGCAAATTTATTTCGCCCCTCATGACCGTCACTTTTAACGTCAGTGTATTCACCTTGACTTTTATGGCGGTATACCGCTGGCGTGTTATCGTCAACTCCCTCAGACCGGAAATGCGTCACAGATACGTCATCATGTGGATCGCTGCCATTTGGATAGCTGGATTTTTACTTTTACTTCCGCTCATGATAGTCGCAGAAACGGACGAAGCTGGAGGATGCAAAGAGAACTGGAAACTATACCAAAGCCGTGCGTATACAGCTGTCCTGTTTATACTGCAGTACGTCCTACCGCTGCTAACCATCGCCGGCGCTTATGTATTAATTGCAATCGACATAGGAAAAGCTGAAAGGCGGCATATCTCAAACGCGCAGGATCGCACAGCCTTAGAAGTACGACGGAAAGAAGACCTGCAGATTATCAAGATGATGGGAATGATTGTCATATTATTCGCAGTGTGTATGTTGCCAATTCAGGTCGCGTGGCTGATAGCGGACTTTGGACCTAACGAACATAAAGAAGTAGGCACTGTATTGATAAGGGTGGCTGATATCGCAGCGTATCTGCACGCCTGTGTGAATCCCATAGTTTACGGTACTATAACGAGATATTTTCGTCGTGAATACGTTAGATATATTAAGTCTATTTTTTTCTGCTTAAAGTTGCGCACTTGACTTAGTGTTAGCGCAAAGCCCTGGACAAATAGACTCCTAGGTGGATGTATGTTTGTTGCAAGTTACAAAAAAAAAAAATCCAGGGCTGCCTTTCTTTCAATCAACTTTATTGGACGCAAACTTTCAAAAATAGAATAGACCAAAGAGAAAGGCGCGAAGGGGACGCGAAGTTCCATGCGAAGTGCCTACCCAAGCTAAGAAAGCTAAAATATGGTTAAATACTAGATAATAAGGGACTTAAAGTTAATAACAAAATTAAGTAATTAAATTAGAGTTAACTAAAGAGGAATACAATTGAGCGAGAAAAACTTTAAAAGAGCCGGAACTAAGGAAACTACTAGGAAGAGCTATTTTACATACAACGTTCCATAGATTTTACAGTGCGATTGAAGTAAGAAGATTGAAAAGTGCTGGTTTTTCAAAAAGGATTCTTACCTAAACGAGTACGGCCATGGCTTACAACCCTCAGTCCGGCAGACATACAAGGTTGTGGGGGATGCAAATCCTAGCAAAACTAAGGCACAAGTTATTAAAATTTCTAACATGCACCGGATAACTTGCGACTTCCTTTGGACAAGGCGTAAATGCGGGAGTTGCTAGCAAGGCCTTTAAATTTAAATTTTTTGTGATATTTGACATTCCTGTTTTTACCTTAAAATTAAGGCCTGTTCATTACAGCGGTTTAACCGTACAGAACTCCTTAAAGCCCCTGCGCATAAGTTCAACGCCCGTAGAGTTCATGGGGGCGTTTTCGAGAGAAGCGTTTATTCGAGTAAATATGTAGCGGAATACGGTATGTAGTATGTATATTGCATATAGCTGTAAATTATTATTGTTATAATGAGAAAGGGCCAAATTATGGTTAAAATAAAATGAAATGCTGCTTTCAATTCGCCACATGTGTTCATTCTTCCTATTGTGTTCTGCGTTTTCTAGGGTGGTTTTCATTTGAGTGTCGAAAGAAATTTTCAGTTGCTTTGGTTTTGCATTGTTACGCCTGTGTAATTGGCTAAAAAATCTGGCCCCGCTTTCTAAACCAATCAAAAGTTAACCCAACACCAATCGTGACTTGCTCGATCGCACGCGTTTTCCCGCGCTTGGCGCCGGCTACATGTATTTGCTTCGAGTTCTGATTGGTTCATTGGTTTGTCTGCAACTGTTGTGATTGGCTAGAGTGATTTTTTACAATTTGCTTGTAATAAATACTATGAAGTACTGAGGCCGCAACTACATATATAGCACCTGAGGAGGCGCGGTGTTCTTGTGGTTAGTCAGCGTCAGACTTTCAACCTGGCAGTTGTAAGCCATTACGAACAAAATCCTAAAATTCTTTTTTTTTTCCACTTTGCTTAAACCCACCCTACCAGTCGTGTTACTTGGAAAAGATATCTATGGAATAAAATATTTTGGAAGATCATATTTAAACATTTCAGAATCATCACGAAATATTCGAATGAGGTGATTTAGTTCCTGCTTAGAGAGTTTGGAATAGAAAAACGGAATTTTTGATGCAGTCTTTGAAGGCTTGACTTGGGGAAACGAAATGTTGTTTTTCAGGTTGGAAATTTCCAAAACATGACGAGCTTCCTTTTCGAGATTTTCAAATCGGCCGATGAAGTCATAATTGATCCCACAAGGATGACACAACTTGTCGTAAGTTTGCCAGTGTTCGTTGCAAAATTGGCCACCTTGTTGGATTCTAACAACGTAGCTGACAAACTCGCCAAATGTTATGTTCGTTTCTTCTGGTTTCATACCCCGCTTGTACCTCGCCGGGATAATACCGGGACCCCAATAAAAGTAAAACGCTGGATCATGGTTGTAAAATTTATCAATATAAGCGGACAGGAGCCGTTCGAAAGGTTCACGAACAAACAAGAACTTGAAATACGATCCCAGCATTTTCTCCGCTTCATGTCGGGGGTAATCAGCCAAAAATTTAAATTTTCGTGCATCGTGAATCCAGAGGTCAGGTTCTGAAGGATCAAGCTGTGTCAGTACTGTTTTCCATTGAGTACATGCAATTTTTGGAATGTAACAAAAGAGGATTTTGAACTTTTCGTTGACTATGATATTTTTAAGTTTTCCAGTGTTCACGGTTTCGTTGATTCTTCTTTTCCTTTTGCAGAAGTCCCTCACATTTGCCAGCCTTTCCAAGTTTATATCCCCAATGCTTTCCTCGCTACTGGGCTGGAAAAACAAAAGAGATACAAAGAGTTACAATTAATTAAGGAATTTTCTCTCTTTGTTTTATCAGGGAGAGGGGGGTAGTGGTGATGGCTGGTGACACAGTGTGACAGGGGGGGGTGGGGGGGGGGGGGGTGGTGATGGCTGGTGACACAGGGTGACAGGGGGGGTGGGGGGGTGGTGATGGCTGGTGACAAAGGGTGACAGGGAGAGGGGTGTGGTGGTGATGGTTGGTGACACAGGGTGACAGGCGGGAGGGGTGTGGTGGTGATGGCTGGTGACACCGGGTGACAGGGGGAGGGGGTGGTGGTGATAGTTGGTGACACAGGGTGACGCAAACGCAGGGACGCAGGCACAGTAAGATACGCTCGCGCATTTGAGCATCCCATGATGGCAGACGAAGATGGCGGACGAAAGCGTACAAAATCGTCGATATCTCGCACAACAGATATCGGCGATAAAATTCGAACATATTCGCCTTGTGTGCCCGTCCCAGCGGTTTTATTCGCTCGTCGCGGCGAATAGACAAATAATTCAACCAATCAGACTGAGCGACTTTATATAAAAGTTGTCATAAAACACAAACAGCAGTGATAAACATGGTAAATTAACGCATTTTTATAATAAACTTGACGTTTCGTATGCTAAGCGACATACATTTTTAAAAGTAACCGTTACAGTGTTTGAAAACTGTTTATACAGTTCAAAATAGGGGTCTGGAACCAAGATTAAGAAAAACAATCTTAAAACGGACTGTCAGTCCTAAGAAGTTACAGTAAAAAAAGCATCAGCTTCTCACTGCTGACGTTAACATTTAAGGAAGGCTGTAGTTCTTGAATCAGGAAAGTCTCCTTGATTTTGCAGTGAAAGTCCGATATGATCAGCAATGGCTGATGTATGGTCACTTTTAGTGAGGGCGTCAAGTTTATTATAAAAATGCGTTGGTTTACCATGTTTATCACCGCTGTTTGTGTTTTATTTCTTATCAAGTTACGATGGCCTAAGAACAAGAGTTTATATAAAAGTTGTAATTTTGAACGCTTAGAAAGTCCCGGATACGCCGAACGTGGAACGGGAATCGCAAGAAAAATCACCAACTGTGTCCGCAACGGGCAGCGAAGAAATTTGCTTGTGATTTTTCGTAGTAGCCTTTCCTCCTCCCTTCTTGCTTCGCGCGCGCCACAAATGCCAGTCCCCCTCCCCTTCCCCCTCGCCCTCAACAACAACAACAACAACAACAATTTATTCAACAACAAACAATCACAATAATGTATTCTTAGTATAATAATGGAAGAGTTGAATGATTTGTTTGCCCTGCAAATAGCTGGAACGCTAATCGGGGCGGGGCAAAACAAGTACATGAATAATACAGTTATCTACAAAATCAAAAACCTTATACTATTGAAAAGCCTTGCAGATTGCACATAATAATGAATAAAAAACACAGAAGTTAAGTGATCTAATTGAGTTAAGAACAAGTGGTCTCAGACTATAGTAAGTGTATTTATGTACTTACTTTATTAATAATCATGGAGATTTGAATATAGTCATCCTCCTTTTCTAAAATATTGAATAGCAATTTGCGGAGAGCTTTTTTGAAAGCATTCTTAGGAAGATCCGTTATATAGCGTGGTATCTTATTCCACAGCTTTACTCCGAGCCGAGAGAAAGAATTGTTTAGTATTTCTATTCTGGAACATTTAACATAGAATTTTCCAGATGTAGACGATCGTGTATTGTATGAGTGAATATTAGACGTTTTCTGAAATAAATTGAGCATGTTTATTGGGGCTTTATCATAATTGATATCATGCATTAAGGTTGATACGGCCTCATAATAAAGAAAAGTTATTGGAAGCACGTTAGCTTCGAGAAATAAAGGAATTGCATGATCATGCCAGTCTGCAAAGTACAGTAATCTAAGAGCTCTTTTCTGAAGAATTAGAATTTTATTGACATAGGTCTTGCAAGCCTGACCCCAGGCAGCAAGACCATAGGTTAAATAAGGATGAATTAGTGACTTATAGATATTGAGTAGTATTGGTCGAGGTACAGAGTGGCGTAGCTTTGCAATTAGTCCAATATTTTTACTAATTTTTGTAACAATAGAATCAATGTGGTATTTCCAGGAGAGATTCTGATCAATAAGAACGCCCAGGTATTTTATATAAACTTTAGACTCGAGATGAACAAATTTGTTCTTTTCATTATCAAATATGCAAAGTTTTGGTTGGTAAGCAAGACGTTTTTGATAAGGACGGAAAATTACAAAGTTGGATTTATTAATATTAAGAGTTAGTTTATTGGCTGTCAGCCAATTACAAACGTTTTGTAGCTCATTGTTGACAGTTGACTCAAGATCTTTCAAATTTTTGTCCGCATACAGAATGTTAGTATCGTCTGCAAAGAGGTAAAATCTAAATTTATTCGAGCATCTGTGAATATCATTGACATATACCAAGAAAAGCAGAGGTCCAAGAATTGATCCTTGAGGAACACCACATCCAACGACAGCTTTATCTGATATATGATGGTCTACTTGCGTTCTTTGCGTGCGATTTTTAAGATATGAGGAGAACCAATCATTAATTATTCCACGAAAGCCATAGTGATTGAGCTTATCAAGCAAAATATCGTGATCGACGGTGTCAAAGGCTTTTTTAAGATCAATGAATACTCCACAAGATATTAATCGCTGATTCATGTTTGTCTGTATATCATTAACAATGTCCAGTATTGCGTGTTGGGTTGAATGCTCCTTACGAAAGCCGTATTGTGAGGAATATAAAAGTTCGTGTTTCTTTACATAGCTCATCAATCTGTTGTAGATTATTTTCTCAAATACTCTATTAAAATTAGAAAGTAAAGAGATAGGTCTGTAGTTGTTTGCGTCCGTATCATCACCACTCTTAAATACTGGCGTAATTTTAGCAATTTTGAGCTTTGATGGATAAGTCCCTAATCTGATAGATGTATTAAGTATCTCTGTGAGAACAGGAGCTATGACGGCACTTGAACATTTCAGTAATTTGGTAGGTGAGGAGTATAAGCCATAGGATTTATCATTTGGTACAAGTAATATTTCTGACCATACTTCTTCGGGTAAGACAGGTTGGAAGAAGAAGGATGAAGTTGAAGATTTGCACTTATCAACATAGTCTAGATGATGTTTTTGGGGAATGGGCAGCTTATTAGCAAGTCTGTTTCCGACCGTTGCAAAGTGTTCATTAATAATGTTAGGTATCCGCGAACTGTCTTTAACAATTTTATTACGATCATTAAAATCCTTAAGCGCAGATATGACTTTTAAATTTTTTTTCCTTCTGTGTAAAAGTTCATTAATTCCTTGCCAGGTTTTTTTCATGTTGGCCATATGATTTTCGAAAAACGTATCATAATATTTTCTTTTGCTTAAGCGTATCAGTGTACAAATTTTATTTCTATAGTGTTTGTACCTAACTTCATCTCCAGATGCATATAATTTATTTTTAACCTTAATCGCCGCCATAATTCCATTAGTTATCCAGGGTTTAGATAGCTGCTTTACTTTGCGATTCGATAGTTTTTTCATGGGGGCGTGTTTGTTAACAATTGTATTGTACCTATTGTAAATCGATGAAAACAGTTTGTTTACACAATTTGTTCCATTTGCAATTATTCGATTCCAGTCAATCTCAGACAACTCATCATTAAAGCGATCAGCGGAGAATCTTGAATAGTCGCGTATTTTTGTATTTTTAACTTGTTGAAGTTTGTCTTTCGCTGACGTTGTGATACAGAACTGTGAAAAATGATCACTAATATCAGAAATAATATTTCCGCTAGCAAGGATTTGGTTAGGATTGTTAACAAAGATGTTATCAATCAACGTAGCAGAAGTTCTATGAACGCGCGTCGGTTTGTCCACTGTTGGAATAAGATAACAACTTCGAAGAGAGAGCAAAAAATCCTGGCTTATTTGAGATGATTCACTTTTGAGTAGATCTATATTAAAATCACCCATGATGTAAACGTCCTTGTTATCTGACACCATTTGTTCTATTGTCTTATCTAGATACGTTAGGAAACAATCGGGAGAATTGTGTTGGCGATAAATTATTCCACAAACAATGTTTTTATGGTTGACAAAAGAGATTTCAACCCAGAGGGATTGGAATGCCTCATTTGAAGTTTTTTCAAGGACTTTGTAATTAAGTGATTGATCAACAAAGAGACCAACGCCTCCAGAGGCCAGTGGCGTTGGTACATGCTCAAAAATATAACCTGGAATGCTCGGATGAGCGTTACCCTCATTAGAATTTGTGATTTTTGTTTCCGAGATACCAATAACATCAAAGTGGAAATCAAGTTCATCTAATAACAATTCTACATTTTCTAAATTGCGGTTAATGCTCACAATATTGTTATGAAAGATAGAAAAACTAGGATTCACCGTGTTTTCAGGAAATTTTTCCTTAAACAATTTAAAACTATGCGGGGAAAAGTATCGGCTTTGGATGCGTTGGTTAGGGAGGTTATACTCAATATTCAAATAAGCATCCAGATTAGAGTTTAGATTGAAAATATCTAAATCATATAAACTGTTTAATTTTTCTAAATTACGCCTTGGCCACCAATCAACAGAAATCGAATTATTAAACTGCCCATGATAGAGAGCCAGATTACCTCTGAAGTTATAGTAAGGTAATTCGCGCAATAATAATTTACTGGCTCTCTCTTCCGTTTTATTTCTACGCAACTTCATTGTTACCTGTTTCTAGTGATCGTATCATCTAAACAAGAGTACTAAGCTCAACTTTGTGATGCCACTCCTTGCAGGTCTTCTAAACTACTCAGTCTTACTGTGGTTGAGGAATCCGTCTTCCGCAGATAAACGAAACCATTCTTCGCCCAACAATATTTGTAGCTATTAGCATCCTTGAATTTTTTACTCTCAAATAGTAGCTCTTGCAGCCTTGGTGTAAGATGATCATAAAAGTTGATGTGGCTAACATCAACCGTGCCACTAAAGCCCAAATCTTCTGCATTTAGGTTAGACACGTCTCTCCTGGCTGCCATGACTTTCTCTCTGGCTAACCTACGCACGAATTTACAAATGATGGCGTTAGGTCTGTTGGAAGCCACGCGAGATGGTACTCGATGTGCAGTATCGATGTCACTCAATGATACTTCCTCAACTCCCAAGGCAGTGAACAGCGCCATACAGAGATCGGCTGTTTGCTGAGATGTTTCACGTTCGGCTACAGTTGGTACACCAACGATTTTAATGTTAAATTGATAACTGTATGCTTCTGAGGCTTCGATAGATTTCCTAATATGATCGCACAAAACTGAAATTTCGTTAACTCTTGAGATGAGCTCCTGAATTTGCTTCTCAGCTACAACTTTGAAGCGGATGAAGTCGTCATATTGGCTTGACATAAATTCAACTGAATGCGCTTTTTCTGATGACAATTCCCGCTCAGCGTGTCGGCCATCTTGATTCTTTGCCAGGTCGTCGGAAACTTTCTGTAGTTCATTCTTTAATACTTCAATTTCATTACGCAAAGCTTGATTTTCCTTTCGTAGCTTGTCGTTACCCGTCATACTGAATGATTTTCAGGATATGTAGGTTCAGGATAAGAGAAGAATTTGTAAATTAGGATCGCAGCTCATAAGACACGTCTGCACAGCTCAGTGCACATGGCCCTCGCCCTCGCCCTCGCCCTCCCCCTCCCCCTCCCCCTCCCCCTGCTATGTCCAGCGCCAGGCACGCAGGCTACATAAAATCACCAAGTGTGTCGCTTGCCTTAGGTAAGCAAAAACGAAATAATGGTAAACGACCGAAAACGAAAACACAACAAACCTGAGTCATTCCTTTTGCCTTGTTGCCTAAAGAGTAAGGTTTTTTCAGAAAACGTTAATCCATTTTACATATCATGAATTGTCAATTTTAATTTGAACGACACAAAGATAGCTGACTTTGCAGGCGGTTGATTTTGAATATTTATTGTGATCGACAAAAAACAATTCTTCAGTTATTTGCCATAGGATCAGAGGCTTCGAATTGAATTTGAGTGCCTAGAAAAAATTTAAATGACAAGTTAAGTTTCAGTTCTGTTTCATCTTAGGTAGTTAAAAAATATATAGTTAAAATATAGTTAAAAAATATATAGCCTTTTCATGAGTTCAGTGAGTAGAATCTCCATACAAATGTCTTTAGAAATATATTTTTGGTACCGTCCACTTATATAAATGATTCACTGAGGAAGGGACAGAAGTTCCGAAACGTCTGAATCTTTAGTTTCAAAGGCGTAAATAACATTTTTTTAAACATATTCATTATATAAATGATACGATGCGATGAGAGGGTAGTGATTTCATTTTATTGAGAGGTGGAAAATCAACGAATCCATGCGGAATATAAAAAGCTGAGTATGCCGGATGGGAAGATTCGCGCTTTACATAATCTGAACGCATATAACAGGCGATATATTTTTAAATTATTTGTAAAATGAAGTCACTGTCCGAATCTGAGGGTGGATCACCAATTTTAGTATATAACTAGGAAAGATATGATTCATCAGTTTATACAAATCAACCGACGAACTCAACTCGGACGCGAACATTCTCGAAATAACTAACTCGGCCAACTTGAACCCAATTTGGAGCTGACATTTCGTACGTACTTTTCTTGTCCAGCAAAAGTTTATAAACGTTGGTAAGAGATGAAATGATAATTTATCAGTTGAACCATTTTTAAAATGTTCTAACCTCGCAGATGAATAACGTCGAGTACGTGTGGCGAAGTGATGAATAAGGTGAAAAAAGGAAGATGAGTAAGTGATCTAACCTTGCAGATGAATGAGTGTGGTCTTGCTTCGGTTCCATGCTATAAAAATTACAGAGATGAATTCGAAGAATGCCATAAGAACCAAAAACGAGAAAGCTAACTGAAGTGTTTTGGGGATCGTCATTATAGCCCGTCTGAATTGAAGATAACCTCGTTTTCAATTTAGATAAATTGGTTATTTTTGCCCGCTGCGTTGCGTTCCACAATTTCCCATCGATTTATTATCATCTTTTAAATCAGTTTAAAATTCCATTCAACCGATTGAAGTTGTTAGAACAACCACGATGTTTTGTCTTTCTGTGAATTAAACAGGTTCTAATTTATGAAATAATCTCCTTTCAGTGAAAAGAAGAAACACTGAAGCATTTATCATCAACAAATTTCAATATCATTAGTTTGGGTAGATTTAATTAGTTGTAGTATATTTCTTGTTATTTCTTAACCGCTGGA
Organism: Dendrophyllia cribrosa; assembly: GCA_024195265.1. Lineage (NCBI taxonomy): Eukaryota > Metazoa > Cnidaria > Anthozoa > Scleractinia > Dendrophylliidae > Dendrophyllia > Dendrophyllia cribrosa. The sequence goes on from JAJLRJ010000003.1 coordinate 1,030,202, forward strand.
ACACAAATACAGTACAATTTTAGAATGGGTTAGAAACTTGGAGCCTGTGAATGACACGAGGTCTTTCTGTCATTAATATACGCAAATTACATAGCTGGAAATTCAAATAGTTTGAATTTGAATTTTCATGTCTTATAAAGGAAATCCGGCGATAACGTTTCAAAACACATATTTGCTAAGTGGAGAAGACCGTAACAATTGGGACACAATTCACGCAGCTAATCGACGTTTAAAAAGCTATAAAATTTGCCTTAACGAGTTAAGAGGTCAAGTTTGAACTCTTTAATACGATAATTAAGAAGTCAAATTATAATAAGTTTGATCAAGAGAAAATATAATTATAATCTCTTGGTTTGATATGTCTTAAGATAGGAAGTCTTGGCGTGGATACAAGTTAAAAAAATGTCTTAAAAGTTAGGAAGTTCTAAGTTTAGGAGAAATTTCAAAAAAAGGAGGTTTTCGTGAACACCAGCTAAGAGATGTTTCAAGTTAAGACAACGTAATTTTAAGAGAAAAAAAATCGAGACATTGGCCGTTTTTATACTAGAGACGCATTATCCGTCCAGACGAATAATGCGTCTGTTATGTTATGCGTCTAGTGTAAAGACGGGACGAACAACTAGAGACGCAATATCCGTCTGGACGAACTTGGGCAAACATTTGTAGTTCGTCTGGTTATGCGTCTCTAGTATAAAGACGGGCACAAGACGCATTATCCGTCTAGACGAACTATCTTTCGTAGTGCGTCGTTCAAGACGCATTTCGAAAGATAGTTCGTCTAGACGGATAGTGCGTCTCTAGTTGTTCGTCCCGTCTTTACACTAGACGCATAACATAACAGACGCATTATTCGTCTGGACGGATAATGCGTCTCCAGTATAAAAACGGCCAATCATGCAATAAATATTCCTACCCGATAGATCAATAAGTGTGGTCTTGCTTTCGCTCCATGCTATAAAAGTTAGAGAGACGGCAGCTATCACACTGTCGGTCTTAAAGTGAATCACTCCAGTGATAACACAAAATTATGGATTTTATTTTATTTCGCTTTAGCTCGGTTCAAAATAGAAAACCAACGTAAAAATAATTATTTTTAGTTTCCATAATTATAAATAATGGACCTGTTCTAACCTTTTGTTAAACTTGTCTCTACCCGCATGTTACGAATATGATTACAATAATATTTTGTTAAAGATAAATTCCGTTTTCTCCAATTATAGGCTCCGAAATGTTTGTTTCATTTTATAATTTAACGTGATATGTAACCATGGTAACGTATCGCGTCACTGGCTTAGCCTTGAAACGGGAAAGTATTGTAAAAAACATTCTTTGGTTGCATTTTGGATGAGATTATTGAGTGCAAGTGGAATAAACTATGTTGGACCAAACGTCTGTCCGTTCTATTTGTCTCGAATTCGATATTATTTGCTTTAACAGATCTCGAAGCCTGCGAGGGTTCCCCAGGTTGAGAAGCCGTCCCAGAGTCATAGAGTGTTGAATTGTTCACAGTACCAGAAACTTTGTTTTCACAGTGTATACTTCAGGGATACATCAGATACAATAAACTCAATTGTTCTTACTTTGAGAACTATTTGCATCCTTTCGTGTGATGTGAACATTGTTAGCACTGCTTAAATTATTAGCATCGCATTCTGGGATGAACAAATTATTATGAATACTTATAATATAAATTGTCATTCATCAAGTGCAATGGCAGGGAATATTCCAGGTTCGACCAGGTGCAAAGTGGCCGTCATTGTTAACTTAAAAGAATCTTGTTAAGTGAAGAAATGATCCTCGCAGTTGTGTTTGCAATTTAAGCAATTTTAAGGAAGGATTGTGTTGTTGAGGGTTGGTCGACTTCTTCATTTTAAAACAGCGCCGGTGTCCTAAACACCTATTACTTATCGTCAACACTATCTTCCTTTTAAATTACATTCAGTTAGGTTTTAAGTCGCTAGAACTATAACAACCGCGATACGTTTTTTCACTCTGAATTGAACCCTTGGTTACGCTATTTTCCGACAACGTTTCTTCATTTAGCTCCGGCTATACATTACATATGCACCCCTAATGTTTCCATCCAAATTGTGTCGTTTCTATGGAAAAACAAATGATTTATCTGATATATACAGAAACCGGATTAGATATGTGGTTATTTTGAAACTGAACACCCCAAAAGGTACTGGAGCGCATTTTTAAGCCACAAAGCCAAGTAAAGACTAAAGCATCACCGTCACGTAGATATATCATGATCAGAGTCACGAGATATCATGCTTTGCGCCAAACCGATTCCATTAGGACCTTAAAGGAGCTATGCAACCATTTTAAGTAAGACTTTGAAAAAACAATAGACGTGAATGAATGAATGAATGAATCAGTGAATAACTTTATTTAGTATATACTGAAACAGTGGATAGCATTGTTGGCGCGCTCTGATTGGCTACTGAAACTCGGAATAGTTAACAACTATTCACCGAAGTGGAGGTGGGTAGTGGTGGATATTTACCGAGCTGCGAAGCGGCTACAGCTACACTGAGGTGAATAGTTGTTTTAGTATATACTGAAACAGTGAGATGATACAACAAAAATGATGCTTTTTAACTCATTTATTCCTGTCAACGATTACAATTTTCGCGCGCAAATTGCTGGGAGGTGAATAGCAATTGCTATTCCGAGTTTCAGTAGCCAATCAGAGCTCGCCAACAATGCTATCCACTGTTTCAATATATACTAACAAGTGCTATTCACCTCCCAGCAATTTGCGCGCGAAAATTGTAATCGTTGACAGGAATAAATGAGTTAAAAAGCATCGTTATATTATCTCACTGTTTTAGTATATATTTCGCGGCTCGGTAAATATCCACCACTACCCACCTCCACTTCGGTGAATAGTTGTTAAATAACTGTCAAAGGTATTGAGCTTTGGTACTAATTTACAAAAGTTAAAAAAAATGTAAATTAAATTTTGGCTTAAATTTATAATATATTCTGTTAACAATTACTAAATTGCTATAGAAGCGCACTAAAATTATTTGTAATTGTCTTTGTCTGCGGATGGCCAGCCAGGATGCATGGAAATCAAATTAAATTGTAACTTGAAAAATTGAGGTTATATGTTGTTAACTCATCGCCTTTTTTTTTTTTGGTATTTTTTTTTTTTTTTTTATATATTACATTTGTAAGAAAACTAACACTTAAACACAATTACACAATCTCAGTACATGAAAGAGAAAGAAACTAAAAATACAAAAATGACAAATGTACGAAAAACTGCTTAAAGTAGTATAATTTATGATTAAAGCGGCTTGAGTTGAGATAAAAAATGATATATTTGGTGACAAAAATCTAAGAAGAAATAAGAGCGATTAGGGGCTCCCACTTTTAATAGTGATAACTAAGGTTATTTCTCTCGCTCGCTATGGAGTATTCTATTTGGTATGTATTTTTAATTCGCTCTAGTAATAATTGTAGAGTTAAAATCTTGTTACTAAGTTTACAGAAGTGAAGGAGATATTTGCTTTCCAAGATAATATAGTTAATTAAATTGCTATTACTTTCTAGATTATCAATTCCAAAAATAACATCTCTAATTTCTAGATGCTTGGTAAGCTTTAATTTATCTTTGCATATTATTTGTGATGACATGTGGTGAGAAGCAGAAGCGTGTTATAAATGGAAACACGTGACTTCAACCTTCTCGTTCTCGTTTTCCCGTCCCGTCCCGTTCCGTCCCGTCCAGGACCGTTCCGTTATGGATTACTTGATCTAACAATCTTTTTTGCAGTTGTGTTTTTTTCCTAATATAATTTGTTATTTTAATTTATAGTTAATTTTTACATAAGCTTCTAGCCCCTATGGCTATTCCAGGCAGCTCTGAGTACTCTAATTTTATTTTTAATATATTCTTTATATTCTTGTTCGGTGGCCCTCAGAAAAAGGATTTTGGAAAATCATATTGAAACATTTCAGAATCAACCCGAAATATTCGTATGAGCCTATCGAGTAGATGCGCGGGAAGCTGTGAATAGAAAAACGGAATTTTTGATGCAGTCTTTGAAGGCTTAACCTGGGGAAACGAAACGTTGTCTTTTAGACTGGAAATTTCCAAAACATGATGAGCTTCCTTTTCGAGATTTTCAAATCGGCCGATGAAGTCATAATTGATCCCACAAGGATGACACAACTTGTCGTAAGTTTGCCAGTGTTCGTTGCAAAATTGGTCACCTTGTTGGATTCTTACAACGTAGCTGACAAACTCGTTAAATGTTATGTTCATTTCTTCTGGTTTCATATCCCAGCTGTATCTCGCCGGGATAATATCGTGACCCCAATAGAAGTAAAACGCTGGATCATGGTTGTAAAATTTATCAATATAAGCGGACAGGAGCCGTTCGAAAGGTTCACGAACAAACAAGAACTTGAAATACGATCCCAGCATTTTTACCGCTTCATGTCGGGGGTAATCAGCCAAAAATTTAAATTTTCCTTCATCGTGAATCCAGAGGTCAGATTCTAACGGATCAAGCTGTGTCAGTACTGTTTTCCATTGAGTACATGCAATTTTTGGAATGTAACAAAAGAGGATTTTGAACTTTTCGTTGACTATGATATTTTTAAGTTCTCCAGTGTTCACGGTTTCGTTGATTCTGTTATTCCTTTTGCAGAAGTCCCTCACATTTGTCTTCCTCTCCAAGTACACATCTTTCGCCATGTTTTCCACGTTCTGTTTGGGCTAGAAAGTAAAACAGATATAAAAAGTTTCTTTTCAATTTTTCCTCTTCTTTATTTTTTTAAGTCGGGGGTAAAACGAGAGCGAGAGTCGCCGAGAGTTAAGAAGATGAGAGCGAGAGTCGCCGAGAGTTAACGAAACGAGAGCGAGAGTTGCCAATGGTTAAAAATATGAGAGCGAGAGTCACCGAGAGTTAACGAAACGAGAGCGCGAGTCGCCGAGACTTAAAGAAACTAGACGAGAGCCACCGATAACTCGTTTGTCAACTCTCCTCCACTCGCGACCGCTCTCTTCATCTTGTTTGTCCTCAAACTCTTATGCACTCTCAGTCCACTCCCGGTCCGCTCTCTTCAAATTTGATCTTGTTCAAGTTTTTCATGATTTTCAGAGATGAGAACTCTTTTAAAGCCTCCACCCCTCCCTTTTCCTACCCTCCCCCCCCCCCCCCCCCCCCCCCCCCCCCCCCCCCACACCACCAAAACCACCGGACAGTGTTGTTGGCAGTGTTTATATGGTATACACGGTTTCACGCAGCCTAATAATAATAAATAATAAAAACTTTATTTCTGTGTCAAGATAAAATATAGCAGTTACCCACTAAGTAAGGACACCTATCTAAACTATCTAAATATTTAAACAAGCTAAATTACATTAATAAATTATAAATAACCTCATCCCCAGGCCTTAGGGCGCTTAGCGAACAAAGGCGAGGGTCTTGGGGCCGACCGCAATAACGTGAATCTATGAGTAACTTCACATCCGATTACTTGCCAAAACGACTGGGAATGAGGCTGGGTGCCACGTCACTAACTCACAAACCGCATCGGAAACGATATGGTTTTCAAAGTGTTTGCAGTATGAGTTGACAAATTATAGACCTCTTTCATAATGGCGGTCGATTTATTTATTCTTTTATATGTATGTTAATTAGCCTCACTGGCCTCGGTAACATGTGCAAAATTCAAAAGAATTTTTACTCTAAAATGAGGCCAGTGAGGCTAATTAACATACATATAAAAGAATAAATAAATCGGCCGCCATTATGAAAGAGGTCAATGCTCTTTTAATTAATTTCGGCATCACCATAAATTCTCGGCTGCAGCTCAAGCCTATTGTTACTCATTTTCCGATTTCTTTTGTTTTCAGCACGAACTGCACGTGCTGTGCTTCGACTTCGTGGCAATTTGCATACGGTGCACATTTGTATACGAACACACAATGCTACGTCCTAGCGTTCCTACATGTACTCTGAATTCCATTGCGCTATTCCAACAAATAAAGGAGACTTGAATAATACACCCCGGTGACGCTGAGCCTGCACATAAAAGAGTATTATGGTATTTTTCAGAGTGGCCAATAGGCCGTTTGCACGATGGCGTCATTTGACTACAACTACCAGAATTCATTTCGTTTTTCCTTTCTTATTTAAATTTTGTAATTCCAGTGCGGTTTAAATAACAATAGCCCTAATTTGCACTACAAAACAAAAAACTGAAGGATTCTGGTAGTTGTAGTCATATGACGTCATCGTGCAAATGGCCTATTGGGTGTACGGAGATATGAAATTTCTCTTCTAGTGTGATGAATAAATAAATAAATAAATAAATGAATAAAAATGAATTTCAGTGGGTTCCACGAGGTGTATCTTACTTCAACTGGAAGGTGATAAACCTGAGTACCCGTCGATAAAACCTCGGAGCAAAGACGAGAACCAACAAGAAACTCAAGCCACACATGACGCCGAGTGCGGGAACTGAACCCGGGCCACATTGGTGGGAGGAGAGTGCTCTCACCACTCTCACGAGTCAGCGCAGCGAACGAGCGAGATATCGAGTTGAACACGAGAAGAGAAATGTCGTATGTCCAAGCGAATCAGTGATGTTCGCCATTCTTTGAATTTATTTGGAAGAACTTTGGCAGTTCATGCTGGTCTTCATTTTAATCTTCGTTTATCCGGCATAATGCAGAAATACTCCTTTTTTATGATAACCTTTTTTATAAGAACACCGAAGCTGGTATTGACCGAAATTTTAACAACGTGCTATGAACATATCCAGGCTGATGATATCTTGTTAAGAACGTTCTTATTCTGTCCTCGTATGTTCAGTATGTTTATAGACCCTATTCATAAATGGCGGCCGGTTTATTATTCTTTTATATTCATGCTAATCAGCCCAACTAGCCTCGTTAGCATGTGCAAAATTCAAAAGAATTTTTGCCCTAAAATGAGGCTAGTTGGGCTGATTAGCATGAATATAAAAGAATAAACTAGTAGTAATCATAGATTATAGTGCGTCTCCTTATCCCGTGGCACCTCGTCTTGACCTAGTACCTTAGTTTCATGAATTAATTCAGCCACTGTTTAAAAGGGATTTGTCACGAGATAAACGTCGGGCCGACATCAAACAAATTCACAATATCGCCGTGGGATCGGGCAAAATCCTGCCGTGCTGTGTACTCCGAAAGGTCTCAGATTTTTACGACATATAAATGGTATATTTGTCTTGATTCCATTTCGGTTATTTCTCCGATTCTGAAATCATACTCCTCAGTACATGTACTAATACCGGAACCGGAAATGAGAAATTTCTGAGAAAAGCCTGAAAAAGTGCTCCCGTGATAAACTTCTTGGACACCGACGATTAAGTCACACAACATTCAACGTGAATTTCGCAGGATTTTTCGGATAAAATTACAACTAACAGTTGCAAGTAAGACACAAGACTGTTGAATATAATTCCTTTATTAGCTAGACAAATTTTAGTCACAAAATTGCGAAATCTTTAGTCGCAAATGCGCCCGATACAGGCGCAATTTCGAGCACTGTAAAGTTAATCTGCGTTCGCCTGGCGCGGCCGGTCAGTGAATTATTGCTACAAGACATAAGCGAATTGCACCGTACCGTAGAACATCGCGAAGAACGACGTCGGTATTTAGGTGAAAGCTTCCCAAATCAGGCAGAGAACCACAGCAAAATCAAGATAGAACATTCAAAACATACCAGAACGGTAGCGAGGAAAATCTGTAACTTCCAAAGAGACCCAACAACTTACTTGGTCCGGAGAAGAACCTTCGTCCAATTTTTCCACTGCGAACTTTTAGTAGGCATTGAAATATTGAGCCGTACGATTCCAAAATCGTGAAAATATCCGAAACTAAATCAAGACAAATAGATTATTCACATGTGACATTTCGGAACCCCAGCTCCCCAGGATGATGCCTGATTTCCACGCGCTGGGAGTGCTGGATACTATTGTGACGTTTCAAGATGGCGCCGATTTGGTACCGACACTTTTCTCGATTCGTTCCGCTTAGCCTAGACGACGCGCTAAGAATGCTGGATACTGTTGTGACGTTTCAAGATGGCGCCGATTTGGTACCGACACTTTTCTCGATTCGTTCCGCCTAGCCGACAAGATTAGGAAGCGTCTCCTTCGTCGACGCAATAAATCGGCCGCCATTTATGAATAGGGTCTATAGTGGTAACTAAAACTAAAATAAGTGTAATAATTTGGTCAGACAAAGAAAATGTACAGTCCAACTGAGCCCAAAATGTTTCAATTTTCTTTCGACGTTGCAGTTCCTTTCCATTTTAAAATACCAAATATGTATAAAAATTCAGAGATTGGTATTGAACTTTTTTTTTTTTCAATTTGATGACAAAGCAAGGCTTTAACGGTAACGGTAACGGAAACGTACGGAACGGTACGGAAACGACTATATTTGTAAAATTTTACAAATATAATCGTTTCCGTACCGTTAATCAGCCTTATTTTTTTTAGCTGATTAGATCCTCTACTACAGGATCCGGTGCTTCTATTTCGTTACGGTGGTCTTTGCAAATGCAGTTACTTGTTTACCATTTTTTCAGTATTTTCATTCAGAACTTTAATTGACTGAAGTACAAAACACTTTACGTGTTCAGTCTCAGTTCAACCTCAAGCAAAGAATTAGATGTTTTTATAGATTCTTAAAGAACGAAAAGCGATTGTTAACAAAAATACAACAAACCTGGCTCGTTCCTTGTATTTCTGGTGAGCTGTTTCCTAGAAATTAACATATAAAAAGTTAATTCCATTGATGAAGTTGACAGCAAAACGATATATGACTTTGCAGGCAGTTTTGATGGACAATAAGTAATCTCCGTGCTTTTCACTCAGGCTGCTGGGATCAGAGCAATGGCGGAACTAGGGGAAGCCCCCCCCCCCCCCCCCCCCCCTTATCTTGTAAAAAAAAAAAATGAAGCAGGCCGCCTGTGGACGACAATCCAGCTGGTGTATTAAAGTTGGATCAAATTAATGATCTAATCGGCTTAAACAAGTGAGAGATAGTTCTATATGTGTACTACATTTCGGCTGGCCAAACCAGCCTTCTTCAGGTACAATGAGGAAAATTTACATTGGTATAGAAATAGCTTGCGTAATGACAGAAATATGCAACACTGATGACATGTAGATTGACAGTTCTAAAATAAATAAATTAATTACTAGTAGTAATCATAGATTATAGTGCGTCTCCTTATCCCGTGGCACCTCGTCTTGACCTAGTGCCTTAGTTTCATGAATTAATTCAGCCACTGTTTAAAAGGGATTTGTCGCGAGATAAACGTCGGGCCGACATCAAACAAATTCACGATATCGCCGTGGGATCGGGCAAAATGCTGCCGTGCTGTGTACTCCGAAAGGTCTCAGATTTTTACGACATATAAATGGTATATTTGTCTTGATTTCATTTCGGTTATTTCTCCGATTCTGAAATCATACTCCTCAGTACATGTACTAATACCGGAACCGGAAATGAGAAATTTCTGAGAAAAGCCTGAAAAAGTGCTCCCGTGATAAACTTCTTGGACACCGACGATTAAGTCACACAACATTCAACGTGAATTTCGCAGGATTATTCGGATAAAATTACAACTACCAGTTGCAAGTAAGACACAAGACTGTTGAATATAATTCCTTTATTAGCTAGACAAATTTTAGTCACAAAATTGCGAAATCTTTAGTCGCAAATGCGCCCGATACAGGCGCAATTTCGAGCACTGTAAAGTTAATCTGCGTTCGCCTGGCGCGGCCGGTCAGTGAATTATTGCTACAAGACATAAGCGAATTGCACCGTACCGTAGAACATCGCGAAGAACGACGTCGGTATTTAAGTGAAAGCTTCCCAAATCAGGCAGAGAACCACAGCAAAATCAAGATAGAACATTCAAAACATACCAGAACGGTAGCGAGGAAAATCTGTAACTTCTTGCTTGATTCCAAAGAGACCCAACAACTTACTTGGTCCGGAGAAGAACCTTCGTCCAATTTTTCCACTGCGTACTTTTACCAGGCATTGAAATATTGAGCCGTACGATTCCAAAATCGGGAAAATATCCGAAACTAAATCAAGACAAATAGATTATTCACATGTGACATTTCGGAACCCCAGCTCCCCAGGATGATGCCTGATTTCCACGCGCTGGGAATGCTGGATACTATTGTGACGTTTCAAGATGGCGCCGATTTGGTACCGACACTTTTCTCGATTCGTTCCGCTTAGCCCAGACGACGCGCTAAGAATGCTGGATACTGTTGTGACGTTTCAAGATGGCGCAGATTTGGTACCGACACTTTTCTCGATTCGTTCCGCCTAGCCGACAAGATTAGGAAGCGTCTCCTTCGTCGACGCAAAAATAAAACAATAAAAAAGGAAACTAAATATCTAAAATGTTCCTTCTCTGATGCTTAAGCTTGTCGGAACCTTGAACCGTATTGCCGATACATCAGTCTTGAACATTTACACTCCGGAGCGCGCCTTCCCACCTCCTACTCCTCCCCCCTCCCCCCTCCCCCCTCCCCCCTCCTCCCCCTCACTCTACTCCTGTACGATACGGATGGCGTACTACTTTAAGCAAGATTCAAACGAACCATATTCACGAGTGCTAAAGCGAATTTATTGCTGATCCTTAAAACACGTGTTTCTCAGAAGGGTTTCTTTATCTAACGAAATCATTTCAATAACGTATACTATTTTCCCTTGCGTATATTGCTAAACATAAAGACCAGTTATGGAAAGTTGCTGTTTTCAATAGAACCAACAACCGTTCCTTTGTTTAAAACTCTGAATGCTTGAACAATAACCTGGGTGCTAGAAATTTTTATTATCTTTTCAGTATTCGGTCGACGCGATTTGTTTCGCTCCGGATACAGTTTTATAAAGAACGGACTTACCTCTGGAGCCAGAGTAATTGAAATAAGGGCTTTTTCCGAAATATAGCATTTCAATCAGGTGTTCGATCAGATCGTGGAAAGCTCAGATAAACTGGAAAGATCGAGAAATATATGAAAATCGGTACTATGTCCGCCATTCCTTCGATCTGATTCTCACAATCTACAAGTAAACTCGTCACTCATGATCACTGGCTCGAAAGTACCACGAGTGGCACGAGTGAAGTGGAAACACAACATGGCGGATCGATTTGGACGAAACTAATCAAGGAAAACTGACAGAATTCGACGCCATTTTAGCTTCCCTGTGACAAAATTCAAGAAATTTCGAACAAGAAAAACTCAATGCTAACGTAATTTGGCACAGTTTATAACCACAAATGAAGTAATCACCCCGCACTTAGCCGCAAATAAACGTTGCTTTCGAACGGATTTATAAGACGCCATTTGCTTACTTTTAATATGTGTTAATTATTAACACAGGATTTAGTATTAAACTGCGGCTAAGTCACATTTAAATTATTTTCTTCTCAATAGTCTGTAAAACAAAAATTGTAGCCATTTGATAAAGAGAAAAATAAAAAAATACAAATAACTGATTTTTATACCTCTTGTGAGGTATCGAATTTCACCCACTTCCGGGACAAAAATGCAAATTTTGATTGCAGATTCGAATTCTACGATAAAAATTGTATAATAACTTCTTCCATGGCATTTTAAACAGAGTTGAAGAAATATTCCAAAATGGGTCGTTTTTGTAAGCCTTTTAGCCAATTGTACCACCTTAACCGAGCAGGTTCTTAGATCACAAAGAGGCTCCACGCTGGTAAGACATGAATCAAAATTTGTCAACCTGTACAATATGCTCTTACCTTTTGGGGAAACAGCTGTGATCCCGCTTCTGTCCTGCGCTATAAAAGCTACAAAGAAGGAAAACGCTGTGAGAACTAAAACCATTAAAGTAACTTTGAACATTTTGAGAAGCGACATGGCAGCCTGTTTACTTCAGATGAATTGATTCGTTTTGAGAATAATTCGCTTGGCCCAACATATATTTTTCCATTTGTATATTTTAAAGAATTATTTCGATCAACGCTCTGTTGTTAATGGAAAAATTCCATTCAACGAGGTTTTGTTGTTAAGAACAACCACACATTTCTTTTACTGTCATTTGTAGTTAAATTATTCTTGAATCTTTTAAAAAATTTAAGCGCTATATAAGTTAACATATTTATTATGATTACATGCTATTTTTTTAGTTAAACGGATAACATCAACACGTGGCAAGTAAAGAACAAACAAATTCGTCATAGGCCACTTCGAAATAATACTCTTTAAAGTGCAGGTTTGGGTGGTGCTTGATTTCTAATTTTTTTTTTGTTTTCAGCACGAACTGCACGTGCTAGGCTTCAACTTCTTGGCAATAGGCCATTTGCACGATGACGTCATATGACTACAACTACCAGAATCCTTCAGTTTTTTGCTTTGTAGTGCAAATTAGGGCTATTGTTATTTAAACCTCACTGGGATTACAAAATTTAAATAAGAAAGGAAAAACGAAATGAATTCTGGTAGTTGTAGTCAAATGACGCCATCGTGCAAATGGCCTATTTGCACACGGTGCACATTTGTGTACGAACATACAATGCTACGTCCTAGCGTTCTTACATGTACTCAGAATTCCATTGTGCCATTCTAACAAAGGAGACTTGAATAATTACACCCCGGTGAGGCTGAGCCTGCACATAAAAGATTATTATGGTATTTTCTAAGTGGCCAATACAGCGTTTTCACTCAGTCCCGTGGGACTCAAATGACAAAGGCCATGGCAGACATGTTGGTGTTCCTAACAAAAGAAGTTAATTAAAATTATTTTGTACGGGAACACCAATATGGCGGCTATGACGTCAAGTGAAAACGCTCTATAGTTTTGCCAAAGTTGTAGGAACGACATCCAGGAAAAATTCCTATAAAATTCCTCAAAGCAGCGGTCGGATTCAATTAGCTGCTAAGTAACACTGAAGTAGCGTCAGAGCTGGAAAGCCAGCTAGTAATTTTGATTTGCTGGTTTTCTGCCCTCGCAGAGTTTTGGCCTAGCAAAAGCCCGCGTATATCCTTACAGTTATAAAATATGGTTCATATACAGCAAAAAATACTGAATTACCTAAAGTGTCTAAAGTGAGTGCGCACGGAATTATCGAATAATGATTACGTAGTATTAACTGTTGACCGCAACAGAGGAAAATAAGTGTATTTTTTTTCATGCAGTCCTAGCTTAGTTATGAGATAGCTGATAGTGATCAGTCAAAACAATCGCAACATTTAACCTAAATAGTAGGAGTTGAGCTGTTGTGTCAAGCACTTGGCAGTCTTCATTGTGTATTCTAAATATTACCATCGATTTCATTGATACGCGACCCTCCAAATAAAAAATAAATCCTCCGAGCAGTTGGCAATACATTACTGTCGATCTTTTGTTACAAGGAATGAAATATAGTTTTTCAGCACATTAGGGATAGGTAGCTGCTTGGTTCCTTGAGACACATTTCTACACTGCATCTTAAGTTGTTCACGTATCACGCTCCGACAAAGGTGCGCGAGATCTCTGACATTCCTGGAACACTTTATAATCCAGGCCTGGTGATCACTTGACAGTGAACAAAACAGAGTGGTTTCTCGACCCAGTGCCCCGAGTTTGAGCATACTCTGTGCATCATACAGCAGGCGGCAAATATCCCAGCGGTTGTTCTCAGCGGCAGTGATAAGCGCTGTTTTTCCAAATACTGTTTCAATACCTGGATCGGCATGATATGACAAAATCAAACACACGCACTCTACATCTTTAGCCATGTGCAGAGCCGTGCGTCCATTTCTATCTTGTAAGTTGACATCAGCGCCTGCTCGACACAGTATTTCAGTAGCTGAAATTCGCTCGCATTTGCTTCGCCCGTATTGAGCGTACATCAACGGTGTCGCTCCCCAGCTGCTCGCCAAATTAAGAGGTGCTCCGTGATTGCAAAGAGTTTTCAAAACATCGATACAGCCGCCAAGTGTTGCCATGGAAACAGGTGTCTTTCCCATGCAGTCTTGAGCAGCCATGTCGGCCCCCATGCTCCAGTAGAATTTCGACACACGCAGCAGATTGCGCGAAGTGTAGAGCTGTCATACAGGGAACTTGGCACGAGCTGGAAATAAACGTACCGGAGGTGATGTCATCTGACTTGGTACTCCACACGGCCTCTCTGTAATTGACATTAGCTCCATGGCAACAAAGCCATTTCACCGCATCTATATTATCGTATTCTACAGCTACCCTTAGTGGGGTGACAGCTGCGTTATGTAAAGCACACTGAAGGCTCGCTGAGAAGTTGATATCTGCCCCTGAAAAGCATAAATTCAATATAATCATAGCTCACGACTGCCACCTTCTTTGAGCAAAATCTTTGTCCAACAAAGTATAAATCAAACCGAGCGCCCATGCTGTATTCTATTGTCTCGAGAAAATTCTCTTTTGGCTCTTAAAAGGGGAGGAACCTATTGGTAAATTCAAGTTTACTTAAGTTACGTTAAGTTAGAAACTGACTGATAGAAAAGATTGTATTATAATTGCGAACTGTTTATAGCAACAGAAAATAAAACCGCCAGCGAAAACCAAGCGAACGAAAGGAAACGAACAAAACAGTGAAATTATTCCGGTAGTAAGTTTGTTAGACTTTCGTGTATTAAGATCCCACTAAGTAACTTAAATCTAGATTGTTCTTTATACTTACATGTTTCTAGCAGTATAGTCAGTATAGACTACTTTGTTATTTCTGTTACTTACCAAGTTTTGACAAAGATTGCAGACAACTCACTGATCCTGAATACGATGCGAACACAAACAACTTTTCAAAATCTTTTCTCTTCAAATCCAAATTACTTGTTTTCTTTGTTTGAAGTTTAAGCAAAATCTCATGGAGTTCTTGTGCGTTCATCGTTTGAAATCATTTCAAAAATGCTGTCCATAACTCGAAGCTGAAAAACACGAGAACATACAAAAAACGTACTCGTCAAGGAGAAATTTTCAATCGACAGATGTCGGAAGGACGCATAAAGCGCCGTTAGGTTTTATTTTAAAGATGAATAATTTAGAATTGTATCACGCACCTCGAATGAATACTTTTTTGTTGTGATATTATTTAAAATTCATTGTTCAGCCACCTGTTTGGCCCTTCTATTACGTCTACTTTTCTATTCCAATTCAGAGTAGCTATTTGTTGTTGTGGCAAATACAACAACTAGTCCAGTAAATAGGTGCCGAGGTTGGACAAAAATGTTGGCAAAGCATTTCTGTCAAAAATATGTTTATTGGGGGTAGATTAGTGCACAAAAAAAACCCCACTCGATTCTGACCCCTGGAACCTACTTTTACACGTGACCGTGAGAAATCCAAGATGGCCGCCAATCCAAGATGGCCGCCGTTTTACATTATTGCCTCCTCAGAATGGTATTAGCCAATTAAACAAAGTTTTTTTTCTCAGAAACATAACCATTATCATCGGTAGAAATTGCCCGTCAAGTTCTGTTCAATGTGGCACCCGGGAAGTTGTTGTAGCCTAGGCATTTCGAAAATCCAAGATGGCCGCCAATCCAAGATGGCCGCCAAATATACACACTGTCTCTTCACCACACTAGTAAACATTTTAACAACATTTTCGTTTTTGAAAGTTTATCAATATCATAAGTTCCATATGCCTGCCGAGTTTTATTCAATGTTACCCACTAGAAGTGTTTGTATTTAGGAAGTGGTTCAATCCAAAATGGCGGCAACTTTAACATGATAACACATTGACTGTGCAGGAATATAGTTTCTCAACCAGAGGTAACCATACTATGTATCATCCCCATCGTCGTCATCTTCGATTCCGCTCTCTATTTGTGGGCCATTAAGGCAAGAAATACCTTTACACTGGCCACAGGCCGATGAACACCGGAGACCATTCTTCTGGCAAGTACAGTTCTTCTTTTGGCAATTACCACTGCAATTACACCGTATAACTTGAAGGAGCTTTTCCGGAGCCGCTGACTGTTGCATTCGCACTGGATAGAGTTCATCAGCACATACATGCCAACCCCATTCCTCAGGAGGAAGATCATTGGCCAGCCATGCCTGAACCTGGTGATAAGTGCGCTGGCTGTGGAATCTCGCCGCGTCTGAAGTAGGGGGGAGCTTTTCTGGGGGAACATAGCCTGCAGATGTCGCTACTTTCATAGAGAACTTTTCAACACGGGCAGATGTTAGGTCTCGACTTTCTGGGCACCCATAAAGCACCAATAGGGCTTTTTCCCCTGCCTTCTCCACTGCCCCCTTGGAAGATGATTTGTCCATGAAGACCTTTGCGGAATCCTTCAGAAGCGCGAACTTTTTCAGGACTGTCACCTTTCCCAAACCAAACGGCCTTGACGTGGTGTCACACCCACTCAGTGCATGTAAGAACAGTAAACCATGTGAAAGGGATCGGTCTATCTTCTTCTTTAAACGAGAGATACACACTGTTTGTTTGGCCATTACCATATAAAGATCAAACTGCGTGTCATCAACATGGTGCACCATCAACTGAAACACGTCTGAGTCCTCCGCAACAACTGCTGTTGGCTTGGTAGCCGTAGAAACACACGCCGATCTGCATATCGTGTAGTCGGCATCGCCCTCTGCGTGCTCTACTCGGATGCCTTGCTCTTCCATTTTCTCCGCTAACAGATTGATGAGGGCTTGCTTGTTTGATCCATTTCCAAGGAATGCCTTCTTCTTCATCGACAGACGCATTTCGTCGGAGACAGCAACCGATGCGCCGACTTCTACGCCTGATCTTTTTCGATGAGCCTCGTCTTTAGTGCTTGGGCCTCGATACCCGTCAAAGACAACAAGCGTACCCTCGCCATAGCTGTTATGGATATGCCTGACGTACGTCTGGCATATCTCAGCATAGGTGGAGTTCTTTGGCCACTGGAACTTGTGAAGCAAGCCACCTCCATCCACTACAAACTGAAGACCTGATTTCGGCAATCTCAAAATAACAGAGGCAGGAACAAGCTTCATGAAATGATGTATCAGTTCCGCCTTGTCACCTGTGCGCATTTGCAAACTGTTGTCGAAAAGTGATGATGGTAATGAACACAGCTCATACTGAAGAAGCTCACGAAGAGGGATCTCTCCTACACCCATAAGTAAGAGACGCTGGTACAAATGGGAGGGATTGATTTCGATTCGTTCCCCAGAAGAGGTTTTGGCATAGGTTGCCGACGCGAGAGTCTTAACTTGATCCTTCTGAGAAAACTTGTAATCTGCTACACAGCAGCCACTCATGGATGAAATGACCCGCTTCCCCACGGCTTGAGCATCATCAGCATTCACGGACTGATCTCCAACTAAGCCTGTCGATAGGCTCACAAGCTTATTAGAAGCCGAGCTGAATGGATCACGTTCAATAAACACCTCAAGCAGCTTCTGGATGTCCGACATGTCGCGATTGATTCGTGATTGTTGCAGGTCACGATGGCCATCTGGCTTGTCTGAGGTCAGTCCAGCAACACGAAAAATGGAATGGCAAACCTCTGCGCAGATTGGTCTGGACAACATAAACAGCAAACGGGTGCTTTCCTCAAAGCCTCTGCCACGTGTCAGGCCTCCACTAGACTTTATGCCTGCCATTAGGACTTGCTCAATAAAGAGATCTGTGGGAATGCCTGCCCAAACTCCCTCGGTCCTACGAACTGGAAAAAGTCCTTTACTGAATGCCTCGTACACATCTGGATGATTTGTCTGCAGGTCTTGCATCTTCTGGATAAAAATTGATAGAGACTTTGTGTAGTTATTGTGACCGGCAGCTGCAAAATACGGGTGCATGTCACAAAGACACTGAAGATAAAGATACCAGTCGCCGATGCGCACCGAGCGGATGAATGCGCGCAGTATCTCTATCATGCGCTGGTACTGGATCCACAGCTTTGCGGTCCGATGGTTCGTCATCTTGGCGCGCCAGTCATCTCTTGCCTTCTGTATGCTATCAATCGCACTGCTCTTCAATGCTTCACCCAAAGGTAGCTTGCCCTGTTTCACTGCATTAACCAGAAGGTTGACACGAACGAGTAGAGCAGAATTATCATCTCCTAAATATATAAAACAGAACAATGGTTGTAAATATACATTGTTCAGTGAAATATAGGTTACTAATGCAAATGACTTTACCTTGTGTAGTTGGTTGTCTTGAGCTTTGGGCGCTTGTCTCGGGTGGTATTTGGTCTGGCATACTTGTCTCTTGACTCGTTACTTTAAATAAAAAGCAGCGTTATTCAATGAAAACAAAAGGGCACAAAAGTGTTCTTTTTTTACGACAAAACTATAAACTTTACCTTGCGTAGTCTGTTGACTTGCCGATGAGCTTTGGGCGCTTGTCTCGGGTGGTATTTGGTCTGGCATACATGTCTCTTGTCTCGTTTCTTAAGTAAAAAAAAGCAGCGTTAGTCAATGAAAACAAAAGGGCCAGAAGTGTTTTTTACAACAAAACTATAAACTTTGAACCTTGCGTAGTCTGTTGACTTGTCGATGAGCTTTGGGCGCTTGGCTTGGGTTGGATATGGCTTGACATATCTGACCATTGAAATAGAAAAAAATGCTTCTTTAAAAAACGATCAATCGGAGTGCGCAAACAAAAAACACCACAAAACTCACCTGTTAAATCAGGGATTGGTAACTGAAGTGCAGCAGATGTAGACAATATGTTGAGGGCACTGTCCACTAGGAGATGACCACGCACTGCACGCGACACTGCCTTACCACTTAACATATGATCGACAGAACCCTCTGCATACACTTGTGCTATCATCTCTTTAAGACCTGACCCATCCATGATATGTCCAATTGCACCCAGGAAACTCATTTGAGTATGAAACCCTCCGAGTAGCAAAACAACTTTGCGTAGGCGACTAGTGCTGGGTTGGTCTTCAATGACCATATAAGCGATCCAATACAGTTGTTGGTCGAACGTGATTATTGGAGTTACACCTTGCTTGTTGGCAATGTCGCACAAGTATTCAAGTGTTGACCGGACACATGTTGGATTACTGGGCGTCAAATCGATCATGGGCAGAAAAAGCTGCGTGCTTTTGCCTTGGTTTGGCGAACCTTTGTGCAGTTTTTCCATATAGCCGGACCATAAAGGACGAGGGCGAGATGCGTGCATTGATACCTGCCACATAATGTCAATTCTGCTATTGTCTATGTCTTGTGCCTGTTCTCGGATAGTACTATACTTAATGTTCTTGAGAACCGCCTTAGGGTCTTGCTGAAACACAACTCGGTGCTCACCAATTTTCCGGATTGTATCAAGGCTGACTTTCTTTCGTTCTATGTTATTTCTGTTGGGTATTGCCGGAGTTATAGCTCCCATTTGTCCCATCATATGGACAACATTCTCTCCATCGAGCGTGCATGCATTATGGTCAACGTTATCAGCGATCAAGTGAAGCAATGACCCAGATGGCATCTCACTTTTGTCTACACCCTGTACAACTGCTGCATTCCTCTTATACAGGCTGCACTCAGAATATGACGAACTAAACCCTAGAGTGTATAATAAATCTATGAGATCGCGGTGTCCATATTTGTTATCTAGTGTTACACCTAGTCCCACTTGTAATGGATTTAGAAAGCGCTTAGGGCAGGTCGCGCTCATCATGGCTTGACCTAGCGAGGCACGTCTGAGGTCGACATTTTTGCCCTTAATAATTGTGCTTAGTAGAAAGCACAGTGAAGGGGGCAGGATTGAAAGGTTGTGCTGTACTGAGCCCATATCGGTAGCTTCGGGATACACATTATTATGCTTTTCGATGTTCTTGATTTCAGTTCTGATGTAGTCTCCTACTATGGCAATCAGCTCATTGATGTCAGACCAGTCTTGAGAAAGTTTTTTATGGGCCTCTTGTAAAATTTGTTTCACATTTGAAGTAAGGGTAACAACCAGAGGTTGCTGTTTAGATGAAGTAATTGATACCTTTTCGCCATAGTGTTCTACTAGGAGGCGCTGTAGCGATTTCTTCGAATATACCTCATCACTTTCAGAGCAACGCTGCATCACATCATAAAGTTCGTCTAAGGTTACGGTTTCATCGTCGTTGCTTTCGAGATAGTCAATAACACTCATAAATGCAAACTGCTTTTCCTCATCGCACGAGCCAGCTGGCCGCCCACGCTTTTTTGGAATCGGCCCATCGTTATTGGCGGTTAGATCTTCTAAGTTATACCTTCGCGGCGAGCAGAAATACTTATAACAGCGCCGGTGATAGATTGCTTCCTCTGCGGGTAGGTCATGAATGGCTGCCATTCTTCGTAAAATTGCATCCGCCCATGCATCATCTTGCTCCTTCAGACGCTCATTGCAATGTTTTCGTATTGTTTCTTGAATGGTTAAAGACATGACAGTGTTGAACTCATATTCGGTGTGGTTTGGGAGTTTCTTGGCCTTTTCCTGGTCGACAAAACTACCACAGATAAAACAGTCGGCCTTGAAAGAAAATCTGGAACTACTGGATCGACGTTTTGGAGGCGGGGGCTCCTGGACATTCGTTAACTTTCGTTTCAACTGATCATATCGACGAGCATTATTGTGGTTCTTTCGGCAGCTTTCATGCACATACTGTTTTTTACTTTCATCAAATGCGAAAATAGGATATGCTGATTCAGGATTTAGCTCATTATACTGTTGGGAAAACTTGTTTATAGTTTCAAGACCTGCTTTCCCCACGCGAGCAAAAGCTTCTTTTTGAGATATGGTCACCTTGCACAACAGGCAAATGAGCTCGTCTGAAGAAGTAGAAGTCATTGGACATTTCTAAAAGCAGAAATAATTAATTGACATTTTAGAATACACTCAATAGGTAATCACTTCACATCCAGTTAAATAAAGATAACACTTATAACTATTATACTTTTTGTAGAGAACATAGCAAAAACGGCCATTTTCAATCAAACTAGAGCCACAATGAAGTAGCCTCGATTGTCACTTTAGTGTCCTAAAAGATTCTGCTGATCCTTAAAAAATGTTTGTTATTTATCAGGAAATCCTCCAATATTCATCAAAGAACAGAAAGCGGCTTTTTATAGAACTACAGGCTTGAAAAGAAACTGAATTCAAACCTAGTTCTTGAAGCTAAACCAGGCTATTTTTGCAGTGACAGACTGGATACCGAATCTTCGGTTTCAAACACCAGTATAAAAATGCTAGAATATTCGCCAAACTATTGTCAAAATCACCTTTAAATGTCGCAGAATTGCAAAGCACTTCCCTATCTGTTAATTTATAAAGCCTTTTTAAAGAAAACTCACCTTAAACCATAACCATAGCCCGAGAAACTTCCAATGATTCAAGCGTTGGCATCGTATTTTAATGGTGAATACCGCTGACCGGAAAAAATAGAAAAGTGCTTCCCAGTCCCCCTCCCGACTGAAACCTCAAATTTTGGGAAAAAATAAGCAAATTTACCCATGGGAACTCTTTAAATCAAATGTGTAAAGCAAAATAGCAATAAAATCTGTGCAAAATAGCAATAAAATCTGTATAAAAACTTATTTTTTTAAAAAAAAACTTTAATTTTTTACCTTGACCTTGACCTTATTGTCGACCTTGACCCTTACATAGCAACATCGGTATCATCATATGATCAAGCAAACTTCTTTGAGCTACATTTGATATTTTATTTCTGCAATTGCCCTTTGCCGTGTCACAGAAAAGGCATTTGTTAAAACGGCGGCCATCTTGGATTGGCGGCCATCTTGGATTTCCCACGGTCACGTGTAAAAGTAGGTTCCAGGGGTCAGAATCGAGTGGGGTTTTTTTTGTGCACTAATCTACCCCCAATAAACATATTTTTGACAGAAATGCTTTGCCAACATTTTTGTCCAACCTCGACTACAAAAATCCGTAGGTTTACTGGACTAAACGTGAAACGAGTATGAAAGTTAATGTTCAAAGCATAGTTCTGCGTATGTGACGACCAGCCATTTTGAGTTTTTTGGAGTCAAAATGCTTGATGGCGGACAAGCATAAATCTACGCTTAAAAAACTTTTGAAACTAAAAAAACCCCGACTTTACAAATTTAGTGAGTCGGCTTAAATTAGAGATTTTACATACAATCGTTAAATTTGCTAAAATATAGGGTGGGAGCCCATTCACTTATTAGGTTCAGGGAGTTCTGCGTGCATGATGACTTTTTTGAGATCACCAAAGAGACAGAGAGAGACAGACAACGAGTGAGCCTTCTAAAAAATCAAAACGTAATAATGCAAACACACGGTTTAATTTGTATAACAGCGTCGCTTTTGATGCACCCGGTTTGGGTCATCACCATGTGCGATTTGATAGAGAATTGGCGTTCGCACTAGTTTTTTCTATCTTTTTGCTGTTACACCGTGCTGACGAGACCCAACCAGGTAGAAACAGCTGTCCACGGTTGCATTTTGGCTTTCGGTTTAGGTTCTATCATGTCGTTGTTGCGTTAAATGTTCCACATAGTATCAGCCTTGCTTACTGTTTGATTTTAACCGGTTTGAGGCGATTTAAATAGAACCACGTAAAAAAACTAATGAAAAACCCATTGCTTTTCAGTCAGTCAAATGTAATATAACGTCACGGCAATATGTGCTTTTTTCATCAATACAAAGGATTCAATCGGTTTGAATCAACAATTGACTTTCTTTATGAGAAAAGTTGTGAATTTTAATTTTTCTACAGTTGTTTCGAGTTCTCCCAATAAAGGTTACAGAAAGCTGTTTTTTCGAAATTTAGCACGGAGATTGGTATTATACGTAATCCTCGGTACAAAAAAGATGGGACTGGTACATTTACCCATAATTCTTAGCGCACAAAAACCTTAACAACGCTCATAAAAATGTAAAGAAAAGTTATAAGATCTTCAAACCTAGTCTACACATTGTCCTTAGTACTGGAACAAATATTGTAAAAATTTGGCTTTCTTTGTGCCTTATGTGCTGTGTTAGGTCCGCAAGGTATTGTGGTAAAATGAACAGCCGCCATCTTTTTTCCTGCGGTGGATTTGCTGCGAGCCCTCGGGCGAGCAGCACACTAATCTTTGGTTTGCCTGTGGTTCCTTTGGTTCCCTGCCTTATCTTTTGCGGGCAGTCTCGATTTTTGTTTGTCACGATGATTTTGAGCAAGCGTACGTCCAGCGATGTCATCATAACTTATACCCCATTCACACCAACGCTTAAACATGTTTAAATGTTGTTTAGTTTAAAACAGGTTTAGAAAAATACCTTCTAACCTCCCGTAATATTTGGAGTGAAATCTTTACTAAAAGAAACTTTATTGACTTTATTACCATTCCAGGTAGTTTGAGTCATATACATTTCAAAACGTTCAAGGTAGAGGCTAAAACGTAGTTAAACTAAACAACATTTAAACATGTTTAACCGTTGGTGTGAATGAGGCATTAGATGCGCCTGGCTCTGGATGCGACTTTCGCCGTCCATAGCATCGCTCGCTTCTCTTGCTTCGCTTCTTTGATTTTAAGGTAAGTGTTTCTATCAGTGCAAATGTATCATGCCAAATGCAAACTTATTTGTTGCTGGAAGCATTCATCAAGGTCACGAACGATTTAGTGATATTTCACGGGGAAGACAACGTTCTTTTATGCGTTTTTCAGTGTTGTTATGTGCTCAGAGTTTGCCGCGAACAATAAATCACAAAGAACTTATAATGTTAAGCTTATGTAATTCGAAAATGATGGTAATTGACCCAATAAATAAATTTATGATATTATCAAAATCTGTATGTATATTTACTGTAGCCGTTATGTTTAACTGCCCAGCATCTGCTCGCTGCATTATCATTGTAATCTGTATCCTGTAGTATAACATTTGTGGTCCAGTGGATAATACAAAGGGTTTTAATACTTATCCACTGGATAGTCATTTATCCGGTAGTGTAGCAGCTCCATTGTTTAAGGTGTGACGGCTGCTTTTAGGGCTAGGAGCCATTGTTTCTGTTGTTTGTTGTGTTGTTCTCTTGAAGGGTGGAGAACCAATGATGTGAGACCTTACAACAGCTCAGTGCCACATTGCCCGATTTATCCGGTGGATAGCGCTATCCACCTCTTTGAACAACCGGGGGCTGACCTGCACTTTCGAGTCCCCCACGCAGCTAGTTATAATTTACAAGCTCTCTTGCAATACAGTACTTTTATTTTGATCAAACGAAGTGTCCTTGTCGTAAACAAAGTTTCGGCTTAGGCATAGTGAAATAAAGCAAAACAATTATTACCGTATTCATTTGAATAAACGCCTCCACTCATTTAAACGCCCCGTCCTCCCTCTTAAAACAATCCTTCAGGGGGATACGAACCGAATATGTATGGCATAGTTATTCAGACCAATTAAGTGAAGTATTCGAAGAATATAACAATTCCCGTGTGCTTGCTTTGCCTTTTAGTCACTGAAAAATCCTGAATTCGTCATAATTAACATCCCGGGCGTTTTTTTAGAGAAATACCATGCTTCATTTGTAAACTTAAACACGAGCAATAACCGTCACACAGTTGTCGGCATTGCTGATTAGTGTTAGACAAATCTGATCTTGCATGGAATTTATATGAATTACCTTCCGATTTTTAAAACTTTGTTGTTGCCAAAACTGAAAATCAAGGGGACCACACTCAACGGATTAGGAAATACAAAACAAAAACATATAAGCTATGGTGCTTATTATAATAATGCCTTTACATAGGCCTTAATATACTAGCACAGGAACAAGGGATTCGGTAGATCTATTAAGATTTTGTTTAGTTAATCACATCCTTAGCTAACTAATTCCTTGATGGGTAACTTTCTGGCATCCAAAATTTTCGAAACTGTTCTTTTATTTACTTATCCTACAATCCTTATACTTAATTTGAACTGAAATTACTTTAATTTCAAAGAAAGAAGAAAATAATTAGTTACTGTTTGTAAAAAAACCTGAACATGAACTAGCAAACGGAAAACGGAAAGCTAGAAATAATATGAGGTTAATAAACTCTTGAATTCATGTCCCATGTCTCATCTTCTACTTCTTATCCAATATCAGTTCTATCCTTTTCGTGCAAGGTGCTTGCGCACATCTTCCAGCTCTTTTCTAGTCCTGCGTGAAAGGGTGAGATAAAACAGGCTAATATTAACGCACTGAAGATTCGTAATAATTGAATGCAGCTATCAGCTGAAGCTCTTCTTGTGACCACACTCGTCAGTGACCAGCTCCACTCAGCGACCACCCTCATGAAACTCCGTTTATATTTTCAGTGAAATTCTGTAATTAAAACCTCCTATAAGTGAGCACGCGCGTAACCAACCGCGACCACCTTTGGGATTTACGAACCAGTTCTTTTTGTTTTTGAGCTCCTGTAAGCGATCGCGCCTGAGAGTCTTCAAAATTAATTAAAATATCAAGCTCATTAATGTAAAGGTACAAGTGCACTGCATCGACTTACCGTTCGAGATCCATCGCGTTCTCATCCAACACCATCTGCATGGTCTCGGTTTGCTCAAGGTAAGCTTTCGCTTCCCTGAATTCCTTCCTTTCTTTAAGAACCATTCCAAGATCAAACAAAGACTTGGCTGTATCCATGTGGTCTTTCAACAATTCTTGCCGAATCTTCAGGGCGTTCTTTGAGAATTCTTGGGCGTTGTCGAATTCACCCAGGGCATGGAAGTTGTTTGACAGATTGTTTAGGATGGTAGCAGTGAAGGGATGGTCACCTAGTTTTTCCCTGTATACCTTTAGCGTCTTCTCTTCTCTGATTGTTACAGCTTGTTCATGATCTTCTACAAGTGAGAGGGCCACTGGAAATAATTTAAAACATATCACAATTATTACTTTAATATTCAGTTTCCAGTGGTACTTGTATAGTGGTACAGTGTTCTGCTTTGACAAAATGTCGAATGCTAAGTAACAAATGAATACAACTTTCTTATCATTAAATCAGTGAGTATTAGTGTTATTAGTACTACCAAGGTTGCCTTTTATAACGGTAGTACAACCATTCATTGACTAAGAAGGTAAAAGTCGTTACAAAACATCGTACACATAAAGTGCATACAAAACTGAAAGAGCACAAAGCAACAATCAAACACGCAGCGTTTTCAGTGAGTTCTCGCGCTATTTCTTAGCTTCGGTTTGCGTTGGTTCCTACTGGTGAAAATGATAAGCATACGAAGGCAATGGTGAACTAGTCACCGACCGGCATCAATTCCCTGTAAACTCCTATTAAACGGTGTAGTTTAGACCCAGTTATAGTAAGATAATAGTATATATTTTTGTGTAATTGGGAAAATAAAACGTCCAGCAAGTTTAAGAGAATTTTATGAAGTCATTCAAGGGAGTCTATTCCCTCTTTGAGCAAAAGATGTCACGTGTATTAACAAACAATTTCAGTTCAGTGTTATATTACCGGATTTTTGAAACACGATAAACACGATTTGACCGTCACGAGTCACCCGAACATTGGTTAAAACCGAAAGCATCCAGCCAACATTTTCAAAAAAACTAACGACTAACATTTGACTCCTTTTGTCCGCGTGCATTTGTTCAAAAAATGTTGACAAAGTGTTGAAACGGCGTCAACCCTCTGCGACATTTTTGAGAACAAAAACCAGTTAACTTGAATTTGTTTCAACAATAGGCCTTTATCACGCCCCGTCATTTTGTATGAAAACAAAAGATTTTTGCCCGCCCAACCTCGTTTTCAACTTTTTCACTGCGAGGCTGGGCGGGCAAAAACAAAGCATTTTATTCTCCGGGAAGTCAACATGGCCGCCGCGTGATAAAGGCCTATTGTCAGCATTCCTCATTCCTCCCATTTTTAAAGCAATGTTAAAAGAAGTGTTCAAACGGTCTGGACATTCATTAAGAGAAAAGTTGAAACCCAACTTAGAGCTCTTACCATTTGTCAAAACTGGTCGGCCGAGCCGGTCAATTCAATTCGTAGACAGTACAACGATGTTTTTTTTTTCGAACTGGCCGTTCAGACCGGTCAATATGTAGATTGCATGAATCATTTTGATGGACTTCAGTGTAGGAACAGGTCTTCAAAAAGGTGCATTCTGTTTACGATCTGAGCGGTCTGGCCGGCAACGAAAGGGGTCTTCGTCGGTCGTCGCCGCTTATGAATTACCTCATCCAGCCTCTGTTCGACAACTTTTGAATTTCAGAAATATGTCCGGTACAATCTGTAAAGAAACACTTTGCTCTGTTTTTGGTAGAAGAAACATGTATTTACTGATACGTTCGTGCATTTAAAAAAATGAATTGGTTTCACTGAAGTGTCTGAGAATGGTTGAGTATAGTGCTTGGCAGCCTCACAGGTGAACCACGGCCGTCAAATCATGTTTTAAGATCCGGGTATATCCAAGTTTTTAAGTGCAATTAAAAAACTGTACTCACCAGCCAAATCATTGTATGTCGCACCCAACATAACACTGTCTTCCTCCCCGTGTCTCAGTCGAATATCGATTGCTTGTTGAATCATCTTTTCTCCTTCACGAAATTGGCCTTCTTTTGTGAGACATCGACCAAGTTTGGCAAGGCATTGGGCTCTGCTGTTACCGGTGTTGATTCTTAGAGCAGTTTGGATTCTATCAGCTTCCGCCAAGTGCTTTTTGGCTCGTCCAGCAGCTTCATAGCATAACCCAGGTGTACAGCTACAACTGAACACTTCGTTGATTCCCAGAGAGGTGAGACATTCACTCAGTCTCTCTTGATCTCCTATGGCTTCACACTTCTCTTTCAACAGGCTGAAAGCCGTTTCAAACCTTTTGTTTCCCATCATTTTTGCGAGTAATTCTCCGACTTTGTTAAAGACGTCGATGCATCTATATGTTTGATTTTCCTTCATGGTGCCTTTCTCAAGCCATTCCAGGAGCTGCAATAAGTTTTCTTCTTCCTGACGAAATGTAATGATGGCTCGCGAGGCGTCTTTGCTCAGGAACGACTTGAAGGTGTCTTCAAGAAACGCCATAAAGTGTTCGATGAATAACTTACGAGCGCCATCATACACCTTTTGGAAACGCGTGTCCACGAGGGCCTTATTCTGGCAGAAGAGTTTGATGACTGTGAGGAGGCTGTACCAGCATGTGGAACTGGCGGCCGTGTCCAGGCTGCCCTCTTCCAAGAACGATCGTTGTGCTAGCTCCAATATCTGATCTGTCAACCCCCCAGATTGAAAGATTTCGACAGCTTTTGACATGGTGAAGGGTCCTCTAAACAGCGTTAGAGATATAAGAGAATCTTGCAGATGCTGATCAAGTCTGTCAAAACAGGCATTGAGACGTATGTCGATCGTCTCGTCTTCGTCATCATTCGACATTATTGAAAATAACTCGAATAGGTGGTTTTGGTCTGTGGCTGTCTTCATTTCCACAGGATCTTCTGGGTGATCTACCGAGGAGGCCAAGGATACAAGGGCGAGAGGAATACCATCACAAGCATCGGCCATTTTGTTGGCACTTTCCGTGTCCAGCAGAGCGCGATTGCCATAGGCGTGTTTCAGCAGTTGAACGGAGTCTTCCTTCTGGAAAGGATGCAGCCTTATTCGTTGCTGATCTGTTTCAAGAAAAACAACATTCTCTGATGAGGTCACCAGCAATTTTACATTTGGCGAGGTTGTGACAATTTCTGTTATAAACTTCATGATTTGTAATCCTTCGTTTGGGTGGATCATGGCTCGTCCTTTTCCATTCAAGTGCAGCAGATGTTCATAGTTGTCCAGCAACAGGACTGTGTTAATCGTTTCTTCATTTTCGAGGCGCCGTTTTACTTCAGAAATGGGCTCGCTTGATGGAAAATGGTAGAGTTGTTTGGAAATCTTTACAGCGAGATCATCAAGTGAACTGACATATTTGCAGTTGATGTACACAACAGAAGTGTTATCGTCGTTATCCCGGATCTTGTTTGCCGCCTCGATAGCAGTGGTTGATTTCCCTACCCCAACAGCACCATGAACCAAGACACACCTGCAGTCGTCTTCCGGGTCTGGACTAAGGTATTTCTTGATGGTATTAATTTCTTTCTCGCGGTTGACAAAATGTGGAACAGAGGGTGGAAGATCAGACCCATCTCTACAGACATGGCCTTATGGCCTTAAGATTCACTTTGCGTCGATTTAAAATGCATTGGTTTTTCCTTGAGTGGTTAAAAACAACAGTATATCAGACAGACATAGAGATAAACGCCAAAACTGAGTGTACATACAGTGTGTGTATAAATATAGTGGAGCCAATATTCTTGATTTGTACGTAGGCACACATGTACAAAGTAAGTGGTCGCTGTATGTCACGGTCATCTGAATACTATGTTAAGTGTGTGACGTACTTCGGCGTTCATGTTAGCCGAGATATTTGTACAACTATTTCTTCTTGGCTGGTTACTAAAACCCGAGACACAAAAACAAACGCTTACGTTTGGAATCGAACCCTTTTACGAATAATACTTATAAGGTCTTTTGATTATTTATTACCAGCTTTCTGGTTTAATACTTCTCCATCTTTGCTTTCTTTCTTTGTTGTGTTTCGGTATCGCCTGAAAAATAAATGGGAATATATTTGCGTTTATCAGTGTACTATAGAATCGGGCGGGTTTATTGTAATTTATGAGCTACCATGAAAAATGCAATAAAATTATTCAACTTTATAGGTCATGTCTCAAAACTCTTCAAACAACTCGGTCGGCCAATTGGATTAATTATCGTTAGCAATCGGGAGAAACATCTACAGTAACACTAAGCACCTTGTCATACACAGAATGCTTATAATACACTAAAAGGAAGATATGAAGTTAATTTTCGAAGAGCCGAAAATCAGCCATAATCTGAGTCTTAGCGAGTTTTCAAAGACACAAGGCGATAAACTTAAAAAAAATTGGCTCAAAGTTACAATCGGTTTTTATTTTGACCATCTGCAGCCCAAAACACTTATATTTACTCTCAGGAAGCACTAGCAGAGTAATGTTAAACAAAACTGGACCATTATTTTGGGGTTTTCACTGATATAATGCGCCTTTTAGGCTTTTCAAAGTAACAGTGAAATGGTGACATATATAGTCTCTGTAAAATGATCAGTCAGTCTACTGTAGCTTGAAAACCTCGTCAACTAGTAGCAGATCTCGTCGACATTTTTTATAGTCGAGTCAAATTGTATATGCTGCGAATATTTTGCGCTCATATATATCGTCAATAGTAGTTCATAGTTTAATTCGTGATCTAACTGCGACCCATCTTGGGAGAGACAGTTGGTTGCTTCAGTCACTTTTATTATTAGCAGTACTTTTGCATGGTAGCAACAAGGTCAACGCCCTTCTATACTACAGAGTGTGGCTACGCGTGCGTTATTGCTTGATGTAGGTCAGTTACGTTCTTCCTAAATCTTACTCGCGTAATATAAGTATCACGATCGGACAATACCATTCACCTTATCTGATTCAGCTTCTCGTTGACTTCTTTGTCATTAATGATAACCACTTCCAGTTCCTCTTTGTAACCAACTTTCTGAAACTCTTCTTCCAATCGTTGCTTCACTTTATTTGTCTCAAAGGCCTCCATGAATGAGAGAAAACCCTGTTCGGTATCACAGTACGCTTCAAAAAGAATGGAACCAGGCCTGATATTTTGGACTCGGCATATTTCTTCAAGGGCGCGTTTAATCACCCTCTCAGTTAATTCCGGGTTTCTGTAATAAAACACTCCCAATGCCAAGCCACCTAACACAGCTGCAGCGCCAGCTAAAGCCTTGTCATTGATTTTGAGACAAAATTCAAAATTTATACTAGCTGCAACCTCAACAACAGCCTTGTCGACCTCTTCTGCCGCTCCTGTAGGTTCCACAGCCATCGGATGTCTATTTCTGATTGAAATCTAAATATTTTTCTAAATAAGAAAAAGAAAAAATTGCAAACTAACCTTTAGATCTTGGGTAATAGCTTATTTTAAAGCTAAATTACAAAGACTAAAGGACGACATCTTGGAATTTACACGATTTTAGACCAGCCATCCGGCGGTCTTTGCATTATTGAATGCGATGCTCTGCATCATATAAAGCGGTACTGAACGGTAGTAGCCTTTAATATTTTGGTCTCAATTTTGGAATGTGCCTTCTTCTAAATCTTTTCATACTTGTAGGCAAACATCGCTTGCGATGTAAACAGTAAAAAAAAAGAGAAGAAAAAACAGACGAAAGAAACTTAAATGATTAGTCTGTTTTAGAAACGCAACTGCCTAATTGCTTGCGAAATCAGGCGATATTTGCAAACTTGGTTTGGACTTCCGCTTTACATTTACATGGTGGAACATTTAGCAATATATTTAAATCTTTAAACATTTCTGGAAACGCCTCCATTAAGCTGCCTAAATAACTCCTCTTTCAGTTGTCACCGGAAGAAATCAGTGGAATCACAGCGAAGCATAACAGCAAAGACATTCCCAAATCACTTGCATATAATTTATTTTTTTCCTCAGAAAACACATGCAGGCCAATTTAGAGTAGCTGGAATAACAGATTAGTCAAATGTTAAACAACGTAGTGACAACACCTAGTTTCAAAATTAGATAAGGGAAGAAGTTACGAACAAACAACAACAGGCTAAGCAAATATGGGTGCTGGCTTCGTTCAGTTAAACTCAAACATATTCAACATGATTTAATATCGAGTAAATCTCTAGTTACTGTATGAACTGAAATGTACAAGTAGGTTTAGTAACTGTATAGCGTAGAGGAGTTGGGAGGTCAAATTTAAAGTAGGACAAGCATGAACTTGAGCATATTGCGAAACACATTTCTTGTCCGACAGTTTGGCAGACAACTTTTTATGAAAACTTATTAGAAAATTCTCAAGCATTTTCTAATTTATTTGTGATGTGGCTAAATCTGATATATCATTGTAATATAACTTTTCATTAATGCACCTTTGAAAAACTGCATGGTGATTACACCAAATTTCACATAACCCATGGATTTAGCTACAGTTGTATACTGTCTTAAAATATTTTGACGTACAAACAAGAAAATGAACAACAATTCCAAATGTCAAGCCGTTAGCATTAGCATGGATCAGCGCGCACTCGAGTTACTCACTATTGTTTCACAGAGAGCTCCAGCTACAGTCCTCTACAAAACTCGCCGGATGAAAACTGTTGCAAGCTATTTTCGCATATCAAATGCATGAATGTAGCTGAAATAAAGAGATGCACACGATACCTGAACAGCTATCCATCTAGCTCCTAACCTCTACATTTTTTCTCTTCGGTTTGCGTCCATGAATACTCCGCTCAGAATCTTTAGGCGGCTCAACTGGGTACAATTAAGTGTTAGATGAAAACTTAGTTCAGTGCTGTTTGCGCTAAATCAGTAGGTGGCGTGACCTGACAGACAGTGTCTTCAAGGCATTGTCTAAGTAGAAGTTTAACAAACTTAAACTTACAAACGTCAACTTTTGGCCAATAAGCGCGGGAAATATTTGACAATTATTATTTGAAAGCAAGCATATCATCTTACTGTCCTTAAATATCCCTGCTTTAAATTTAAATGCAAATCCGTAGACAGTACTGACTTGGTGAAATTGCATGCTGTGGCGAACTGTTAAAATAGTCAAAGAGACGCTGCTTTAAGGACTTTTTGGCCATCAACTGCGCCCTTGTTTTAAATTTTAAGAAATGCAAAATAATAAATAAGAAAAACTTTATTTTGTCCTTGCGCTTCATCTTGGCCATCTTTATACAAGGAACTAAAGTACCCGCTCCTCAGTTTTTATGAAGTGATAGATCGGGACTGCTATAATAATGACGTACCTTAGACTTTGTTAACTTGTGCGGAAAAGAACTATTTATTTTTATTTTTAGTTCAAGCAACAAACTTAGTACCTCCTAGCCCGGCTCTGCACTGACGGATATATTTGTGGCAGTTTCGGGAGCGACAGTATATAAGATTTTACCGGCGTAGAACAATAGAACGGATAGTAAACACACCTTTCATACATGTACATCTAGGAGAATCATAACTAAAAACAAGCTCTTCTATATCGATGATCGATCACGAATGCTCCTTTTACTTTGATAAACAGTGAAAAGAATAACCTTCATAGTGTGGTGGTAAATTAAATTAAATTAAAAATATAAAATCTATTTTTACGGCCTGGTGTAAAATCCTGACGCTACACTCGTTAGTTTTACTTACCGATGGACGGATATCGCTTAAGAAACTCCTGACACAATACATGTATCGTTGCACGTTGTATTTCTATTTCTGCTTCTATTAATTTATTAAACATACAAAGGCGAAGGCTAAGGTGTGGGTAGATTAGTAGCCACTCAGCTCTTTAGAATCTCTAATTTCATTGGACCTGGGTATCACGCAGCTCTATTGTTTTCAGGGCTAGGGTCCATTGTTGTGTTTGTTCTATTGTTTTCTCGGCCAATCAGAGAAGACTTTCTGAGGCGAAAACGTCATTTTACATTTTCGGTTTGAGAACCTTAACTTTTCATCTAATTGTAACCTGAAAATCTGAGGGTGGTATGAGCATCCCGAATAACTATTTAGCGAAACATTTTGTTGGGTGCCCCTGCTTCGCTTAATCTCATCACTGTTGTAAGATCTCCCCAAATCAGTGCTGACCGAACAAGTAATGATAAAAAATAGCATTTTTAACCATTTAAAATTTATTTCACGTACAAGTTTGAACGTTTTTTTTTCCGTTTTTTTATAACCAATGTTATACCTCAAGGTCATCAATGAATTTACATCATAACTTTAAGTTTGCTTAGCAAAAATTTTATTATACAATATATATATGCAGGGTTGCCACTCATTAAAACATAAAAAATTCCGACTTTTCCCTGACTTTTCACTGACCTCAAAACAATTTTCACTGACTTTGCATTAGGCGAATTATCAAATAAGCCACATCCACTATTACATTTGCTTCAGCTTCTTTTACAGACCATCAATATTCTTCTCTTCATTTTCGATCTCTTTACGTTTTAATTTTCACGGGATTTTGAACGCATGGCATTGACTTCAACAACAAATCCATTCAAATTCCGACTTTTCACTGACTTTGACAAGAACTAAGATTTTCCCTGACCTTTTGCAAAATTCCCTGACTTTTCCCTGACCTTGATAAATTTTTGTTTTTCCCTGACTTTTCCCTGACCGTGGCAACCCTGATATGACGTCATAATATTACCATTTCACTCTTGGAGTCAAATTATGTAACATTTGAATCTGTGAATGAAGTTACTGCCGGCAGTACTTTCCTGTGGTGTACAAGGTGGTTCTAACTTTTGAGTCTGTAGATGAAATTCTAAAGTGTGACTATTCAAATGAAAGCTACTGAGCAGTACTTTCCTGTGGAGCTGTTTATTACGTTGTACAAGGTGGTTCTAACTTTTGAGTCTGTAGATGAAATTCTAAAGTGTGACTATTCAAATGAAAGCTACTGAGCAGTACTTTCCTGTGGAGCTGTTTATTATGCTGTACAAGGTGGTTCTAACTTTTGAGTAAGTAGATGAAATCCTGAAGTGTGACCATTCAAATGAAAGCCACTGGGCAGTACTTTCCTGTGGAGCTGTTTATTATGCTGTACAAGGTGGTTCTAACTTTTGAGTCTGTAGATGAAATCCTAAAGTGTGACCATTCAAATGAAAGCTACTGGGCAGTACTTTCCTGTGGAGCTGTTTATTATGCTGTACAAGGTGGTTCTAACTTTTGAGTCTGTAGATGAAATTCGAAAGTGTGACTATTCAAATGAAAGCTACTGAGCAGTACTTTCCTGTGGATCTGTTTATTATGCTGTACAAGGTGGTTCTAACTTTTGAGTCTGTAGATGAAATCCTAAAGTGTGACCATTCAAATGAAAGCTACTGGGCAGTACTTTCCTGTGGAGCTGTTTATTATGCTGTACAAGGTGGTTCTAACTTTTGAGTCTGTAGATGAAATCCTAAAGTGTGACCATTCAAATGAAAGCTACTGGGCAGTACTTTCCTGTAGAGCTGTTTATTATGCTGTACAAGGTGGTTCTAACTTTTGAGTCTGTAGATGAAATCCTAAAGTGTGACCATTCAAATGAAAGCTACTGGGCAGTACTTTCCTGTGGTACTGTTTATTGTGCTGTACAAGGTGGTTCTAACTTTTGAGTCTGTAGATGAAATCCTAAAGTGTGACTATTCCGTGAAAGCTACTGAGCAGTACTTTCCTTTGGTACTGTTTATTATGCTGTATAAGGTAAGCTGAATTTTTGAGTTTGTGAATGAAAGCTATTGAGCAGTACTTTCCTGTGGTACTATTTATTATGTTGTACAAGGTGGTTCTAACGTTTGGGTCGGTGGATGAAATCCTCACAATTTGACCATCATGAAAGCTACAAAGCAGTCCTCTTTAAATTAATGATTTTGATTGGAGCAGCTCTTGGCAGTGAAAGTTTTAACAAAATACGAACCCTGTTTTCTGAACTGTAAAATCCAAATACATAAAAATTCTTCCCGAGTAGGTATGACAGGCCTACATGTTTACCGCTACAAAACTAAATCGCTATTTTAAAATATACATTACATAACAAACACTTAAAAATATTTTTCGAACGTTTGCACTTTTTTTCTGAATGGCAGTTGTCATACAGGTGAAAAAAGATATCTGGAATCAAGAAAAAATAATCCAAGAGAACAAATCCCCCAAACATGGGCTTCTCCCAATGAAAATAATTTTTAATCTATTATTAGTTTGGTGTCATACTGCGTGGGATGGCATGGTTAAATTAAGGCCGACACCCAATTGGTCAGTTGGAGGCATGACGACTCATGTAATTTTAGTTGAATTTACAGCCTCTTACACAACATGCGATTTCCCTTTGCTGTACAAGGAAAATATCTCCAGCAATGATTAGAGCTATATGATATAATGACATCTGATCTTTGTGGAATAGAGACCAGTGGTCAATAATTTTGCTAACAAGAATGCAAATGACCTTCACAGCATGGGCGCAAGCTAACATTAGATTGAAAATAATTATCACGGGGCTCTGTTCTCCTAGATCATCTTTTCTTGCTGGAACTGGTAACTGAATGCATGAGCAGAAAGCTGTATGTACAATGTATGTTTCCTTGAGGAAACCAAGTGTTAAAATCTTACTCCACACACACATGTTTACTCAAATCTCTCATATGATGATATCACTCAACAAAGCTTGTGTCCACATGAGCAAGGTATCCCATGGGAGATTCAAACATTGATGTAGTTCATGAACATGGCTTAGGTCATGTCTGCTTTATACAATAATTATTGGAAGGCAACAAAAATATAGCCTCAGTGTGTTGTTTGCATATCCAATTACTTAGGGGACAAGACTACCAGCAACATCAGTTAGAGGATGCGATGTTTAACATACACCATGACATGATACACCATAGTTTGCAATATGCATCTGTTGTAGCTTTTGACATGGAAGCTCTGTCCTTGCATTTATCTCTTGTTCAGTTTTGTCAATGTCATGTTTGGATGCATGAATGCGAATTTGGATGTCCCGAGCTCTGATCAAATTCTCCAGTGCTTCTTCTATGCATCCCAAGTGCTTGAGTGCACAACCCAGACCATAGTAAGCTCTGGCTGTGTCCAGATGAACTTCACCTAAGAAATAAAGCATTGGATTAGACCTTTGTAGAAGTACTGTCAAAGAGGAAACAAGATTTATTTATAAGATTTACTTATTAACTCCTGGTATTACACTCTCTCTCTCTCTGTCATCACTAGGACACCAAATCTTGGTCCTGAAGGTGTCCATAATTATTATTTATAGCAGAAACTGAGTGTACTTTGTAAAGTACTGTTAAAAGCACATTATTTAAATTGAATTTCATTAACCTGGTTTAAAGTGCCTATCACCCCTAGAAAGTTATTTTCAGAATCAACTCTATGTACATTGAATAGTTGAATGGTAAAATATTTCTTGTTTTGAACATCGCGTTTGTGAGTTATAGAGATTTGAATTTACAAAATGCTAATTAAATGACGTCAACCCGGGAATCATTTATTATACAACTACTTGTTTTCACCTCCAAGTAATATTTTTTACAAATCAATTGACTATCCACAGTTTTTTTTAATATTTATCAAATTAATTATCCTCAAGCTGTAAACTGCCCATTGTAAATTGGTGTAGAAATAATGGCAAATTCCCGGGTTGACGTCATCTAATTAGCATTTTGTAAATTCAAATCTTGATCTATAGCTCACAAATGCGACGTTCAAAACAAGAAATATTTTACCATTCAACTATTCAAGGTACATAGAGTTGATTCTGAAAATAACTTTCTAGGGGTGATATATATAGGCACTTTAAAGCCCAGGAAGGTGGAGGAGGGAGGAAATCAGGTATAATACTAATGGGGAGGTGCAGAGACCTCTTTTGGGTTTCAAATTTGTGATCTGAGGACTTTTTGGGGGTTATAAATTTTGTGTTGACTTTTATTGGGGTGAAAGATTTTGGTGAGGACTTTTTGGGGGGTTGGCAAAAAGTGTACCCTTTTTATTGAGAGAGAAAAGGAACTTCTTTGGGGCTACATTCTGGGCCAATGGACTTTTTTGTGTCTGGTTTTAGCCGAATAGGACTTTTTTGGGGGTCCAACAATCTGGCCTCATTCACACCTCCCCGTCAATATTATAGCTAAGTCCCCCCCCCCCCCCTCCCCCCCCATAAAATTCAAAGCCCACATTAAAATTCAAAATAAATAAATAAAAATCAGAGCATTAAAGCCACTCACCAAACAGAAAGTATCTCATTGCAAGAGACTCTTTCTTGAAAGCCACAGCTTTTTGACGTTGACCAAGCTGCTGATAAACTTTGCCGATGTGATCCAGCAGTGTGGCAGTAAAGGGATGTGTACCCAGCAACTCACGGTACCTGACCAAACAGATGTTCTCCCAAATGTTGGCAGCTGCTTTGTATTTCTTACTGACAAACATGGCCACTGCAACAAGAAACACAAAACTGACAGTAAGCAATAATATTATTTGCATGCATATTTTCTAGAATTATAGCTGAAAAGGAATGTAGCCATAGACCTGGGGTGGTAGAGTTGGGAGAAAGCCTGTGCATCGGCTGTAAAATTATCAGAAGGAATGGAGAAGAATTGTGAAGCCTCATGTGCCACTAAGGCATGGGTAGGATGATGATGAAAATAATCATCTGCCTTGATTACCTGCCTTCTTTTCAAGGACGCTTTTCAGAATGACTGACCCTTAAACTAACATCCCCCCCAACCCAGGGGACTATTATTGGAAAGAATAGATTAGGAAGAAAGGAAAAATTTC
The DNA here is from genome assembly GCA_024195265.1 of Dendrophyllia cribrosa. NCBI lineage: Eukaryota > Metazoa > Cnidaria > Anthozoa > Scleractinia > Dendrophylliidae > Dendrophyllia > Dendrophyllia cribrosa. The sequence continues at coordinate 1,068,519 of JAJLRJ010000003.1, forward strand.
AATAGTTTGCAAATGAGACACTTACTTCCCAGGTCACAAAATCCACCAGCCAAAAGCATGCGTTCCATTTTTCCAGAGCCATCAGAGCGCACCAACTTCCGACGTACACCAATGCCTTGTGCAATAAGTGAGATGCCTTTCTTTTTGTCTCCTGCAACAAAAATGCAAAGTCCCAGCTTGCACTTACAGTGACCCTGGCATTCTGTGTCATTAATCCCAAGTTGATTCTGGAGATCATGTGCCTTTTCAAGGTTACTTTTGGCTTCTGAAAGGTAGGCATCCTTGTAGCCATAGTAACAAAGCTGTTTGAATCCAATGGACACAAGACAGTCACTGTAAAGTGTTTGGTCAGGCAGTACTTTTGCCACTGCCAGAAACTTGTCGTACATTGAAATAAATTCATCCTTGTTCATGACTTTAGCCAGAAAATTCACAGTTTCTGTTGAGACACCAACTCCATAACACTTCAGAAAGTCATCTTCTGTTGATGACGTGAGGGCATGGACAATGTTTGCTTTGTTCAACTGATACTCGTCTATAGCAGTCTTGCAGTTTGTGGTAATGAAGTCATCATTCAACCGTTGCAAAAGTGCAAGATAATGCCATGAAAACAGCCTGATTGCCATATTGTATCCTTTACATGAATCCTCCCTGGATGCAATGCAAAATGCTTGTACCAATGGATGCAAGCTGTATTGCAGATGATTGTTAACTTCATCTTGTTGAACCAGTGAATGTGATGCAAGTTTGTTAAGTAAAAGCTGAAAATCTAGTTGATCTTCATTGCGAAACAAAACAGTCTTTGCTTCCTCTTTAGTGAAAATTGTCGGAAAAGCAGCCAGTGCAGAAAGACCTTTCTTCACTTCAGGTGGTAAATGATTGTAGAACACTTTGAGAAGAAAGTAAAGTTCCTGAATGTTTGGATCCTTTGCTTTGAGGAAACTATGTGGACAGTTTTGAAGCTTTCTGTGAAGTTCCATTGGTTCGATTGTTTTGGTCTTCAAAAATGATGCTGTCAATTTGAGTAGCAAGGGGATACCACCACAGGCCTTTGGCTTTGCAAAGAGGCTTGCAAGTTGGTCTGAAATGCCATGTGCATAATTTTTAAGAAAGAAAAAAGAGGACTCCTCATCTAAAGGCTTCAGTTGAATGTGATCGGTCAAGAAAGGAAAATCCAACTTTGACAATGGATTTCTGCTTGTTATGAGTATAACAAGATTCTTTGCATGTTGACCGATTTTCTGCAAAAGTTGATTAAAGGCAGACTCATCACCAATTTGTAGATCCTCAGCATTATCCAAAACTAGCACAGTTTCTTTTTCAAGGGATGCCAGGTATTTTTTCACTTGCAAGACTGGATCATTCCCAACTGGGATGCCTATTATCTCAAGCAAGTTCTTAGCTGCAAGCGTAACAGATGTCACTGTTCTTAGGCAGAGATACAGCACATCTTTTCCCTTTTCCAGCATCATATAGCCCACATCAATGGCTGCAGCAGTCTTTCCATATCCTGGTGGAGCAACTAAAGTTATAAGGCTTGTGTCATCAGAAGTCAATAACCTTGTGATTTTCTCACAAACTTCTTTCCTCCCAACAAATTTAGGAACCCTGTTTGGAAGGCCAAGAGAACTTGGTTTGCTCACATTTTCTTCTCCAAAAGATTCACCTTTAAAATAAAAATAAAATATTTACCATAATGAATTTACCCCAACCGTCGTACAAGGGGGGGGGGGGGGGGGGGGGTGTTGCAACCCTCCCTTGGGTTTTTGCGATGTTGCAATATTTCGGAAATATTTTACATCTAATAGATAGCCCGCGATGTGCTCTACAAGATAAGGTAAATATTATGGGCTGGGGGTCTTTTAGGTCTTTAAGATGAAGGTGGCTCTGAACCCCTCTTACAGAATTTTTTTAAACTTTGCCAAAAGTTGCATCTTATCCTTCTGATCAAAATTCGTCAATAAAAAATGGGGTTCACCAAGTCAGTTTTTGAGTTATTAACGCTTAAAGCTAAAATTAAGGGTGTTTTCAGCACGTCATACTGTTGCTATAGTAACATATTGTGTCACCAAAATGATAACAACATGTTCACCAATCATTGGGCATTCGTTTGATATCATGATTGTAGCATCAACTGATAAAGAGTGGTTATAATGACCCATCAAATTCTAAGTCTTGAAAAGTGCTGGAAACTGTTGGGAGCCACCTTAACTTTGGCTCATCACGCGAGCACGGTGCCCTATGCATTTTATTCCCGGCATAGTAAATCGAACCCAATCGAACTAAATTTCAATCGAACTCAATCAAACTTAATCGAACTCAATTCATGGATTGAGTTCGATTGAGTTCGGCAGTCGAACGAAATCGAACTCACCGAAAAAAAAAAAAAATCAATCGAACCCATGATTCGTGATTTGTGTAAAACAGGCGTTGAAAATCCATAACGAGATCTTGGTAGCTTGAGTTACTTCAGCTCGGAGTGTAGCGCACGTGTTTTTCGTAAACAAAGAAATTCCGCAGAAATGGCTTCAGATGCGCTGTGGATTGTAAGCTTCAAATGCGTAGTAAAAGGCTACCAGGAATGCCGCTTTGAGGCCTTTGGCGTCAAGGATGGCGAAGTTTTCAAGGTTTTAAAGAAAATAGGCGAGAAAGACCGTGCATTCTGAATTGCAAACGAGTGCGGACAATTAGGTCACCTTCAACGTGAACTGGTTGCTTCCCTTGTTCTGTTCTCTTAACTGCCGTGGACAGTTTATAAATGGGGTTTCTGTTATTGAATAAATTGTAAAAAAGCACAAGAAAAACCTGCTTTGATCGGCTTGTTTTGGGCTTGCTTTTTATAGGTTTACCAGAGCCAATCGAACGCAATCCATTTCATTGTGTTCGATTGAGTTCGCTTTCCGAACTCAGTCGAACACAATCAGATGGATTGAGTTCGATTGAATTCGATTTGTTCGGAAATCGAACTCACTGAAAGTCCGGTGTTCGATTTCGTTCGATTGCCGAACTCAATCGAACTCAATTCACGGATTGAGTTCGATTTTCGAACGTTCGATTTACTATGCCGGGATTTTATTGCATTTTTCGACACAAAGCTTAGTAGGGAACAACCAGGCAAAGTTTCAGAAACATCGTTTGTCAACTTTTATTTCTGAGGAATCACCTAAAATGACGATCTAAGGATTGTTAGCGCAAACACGCAGTTCAAATTTTACGTTCATTCTTTGTCTGGGTCTCCTTGTTCGCAAACACGTCAAAATATAAGCTTAAAGTGGTACATCCATCGGCCAAGATGATAAAGTTGAAATTGGACTAAAAGAAAATATATTTTCTACTGAAATCATCAAACAGATGAGCAAAACTACTGCCAGACTAAACCGGGGCGATCGCTCGGAGCGAAGTGCGGAAATATAAACTCAGTAAATAATCAGTAATTAATCTTTGATGAATCAAAAAGTTCCGTTTACCTGTTAACTTTGACTGAAGATCATTCGCCAGGAAACCATGGCCGCAAATACGAAGAGCTCGTAAGAATTCTCCAAATGCCTTAGGTCCTTTACGAGAAAGAATATCCAAGAGCTTGCCCCCTCGTTCGCTAGTTGTCGTTTCTGCGAGTATTTGTTCGCGGTCACTTAGGTCGAAAACCATTCTAGAAAACAGTGCCTCGGTCACCTTTTTTACATCCATATTATCTGTGATGTACAACCGACGTTTCCTCAATACATTTCTCTTTGATTCCTCCATGATTTCCCCACAAGAACAAACCTTTTAGTGTGGAAAACACGCTTGCAGTTAAAGCCTTTTATTGCGCAGCGCCAACATTCAATCAAACTCTCTTCCAAAGAAGTCCCATCCCAGTTTCTCGGAAAAGCAGGAAGTTGATGCAACTGCGCGTGCGTAATGCACTAAACAACGGAAAAGATACCGATGAATTGATCGACGGGAAAGTCCCTGATGTAGAACTTTGGACTAAAATTGACAAATGTAACAATAACAAAACCAAAGCATTATGATCTTTTTCGGGGAAAGTTGCCAACAATTTTCACAGGATTTCACTGGATTTATATTCGTAGCGACGCCCGCATCAAGTCCTAAATAAAATTCTTTTCCTGATGAGGTTTCTAGTTTCCATCTCATCTTTTTTCTTCTTTTCTTAAATGAGAGCCAGGTTCAGTTTGTTTATCGGATGATTCAGTGAAGATTTACGGCCTGTTTCTCTCTCGAAATATCTGTGGCTGGAATAAAAAAACTCGATGGATCTAATAGAAAAGGGGGCTGCAAGCCGTCTAAGATTTATGTCCTTGCCTCGTTTTCTCTCCCTTTGTCCCCAGCGCATGCATCTCGCAAACGATCGGTTCCAGGAAACGGGTTTCAACTCGGGAAGACATTTCCGGGAAACTTATTTCCTGTTTGTCCGGGACTCGCCCACACACATACCCAGGAAACTTAGGTTGTCTTCTGTTAAAATGTTATTTTTGGCACTTTTGTTCGAAATTCATTTTGTCCTAACGTCACATGCGAAGCACACTTGCTAAAACTTCGAAAATCTCGCCTCCTTCTCACCTCCTACGTTATCTGGGCTGGTCACGCAATCTGAGAGGATTTCGTGACGAGCCCAAACCACCGCAGGAAGCCACCTGAAATCATAAAATTCAACCCAAAACTAATGCGCCGATCAATTCGAAACATCAACATCCCCCCCCCCCCCCCCCCTTCGGGCAATGCCCCGGGCATTTGAACTTTTGAAGATCGACTTGTTCAAATTCCCGCCCCGTTGGGCCAAAATTGCATTCAAATACCCCACCCTAGCACTGGATTTGACTGTCAAATGCCCCTCCTAACGATAAAATGTTTTTAGTGAGATTACAAACTACACTTTGCATTCACTTTTTCTGATTTATTCTAGCTATTGTTTTCCTCGAGAATATACTCAACTGAACCGCGTATACTTTGCAACTGATATTTCACGGCACTCCTGTGGCACTCCTGTGGTTGTCTTGGGGATTTACTTTTCGATATTTTTTTATTTGAGTAATTTCTCGTGTGATCAACAAATATTGCAAAAATATTTAGCAACGCGGTTGATTCATTTTTGGAAGCGTTAATTTCCACGAGGTGAAAATTTATTATTCTAAACGCGTTTTATATCAACTGACAAATGTTTCCTTAAAGAATTTTCTGTTTGAGAGAGTTCATTTTGCAGTGTTTTTTTCTTTCAATCAATGGCCGTTTAAAATCTGCGTACATTTAATAGACTGGCACAGGACTGGCAATGCAGTCAGCCATTTTGACTTCAAAATATAAAACGCGTTGAATGGCAGTTGAATTTAACTTTTCATACAAACCTTCAAAAACACTGCAAAGCTTTGTCAGCCCATTTTACTAGCCATTCACTAACAAAAACGATATTTTCCCATTTAAATTGCTCCATGTTGAATCTGAACTGCTACCGCATGTGTTTGATAGGCGCCGGCCAAAAAAATATATTTTGAACACTTCCGGTTCAAATTCCCCACCCCACCCAGGCAAAGTCAAATTCCCCACCCCTGGGATGGCCTTTCACATCAAATTCCCGACTCCCCGGGCACAGAAAATGTTCAAATTCCCGGGGCTTGCCCGGGGGGTGGGGGGGGGGGGGGGGGGGGGGGATGTTGATGTTTCGAATTGATCGGCGCATAACCTGCGATCAGGCGCTCTTTTTTTTTCGGAGCCGGAGAACGCGATGGTTGATTTGAAAACTTTGATCAGATAAACACATCCTTTCGTTTCGAAAGCTCCTGCTGTTTTAAAATATCGATCTTGAGATTCGGCAGCCGAATCCCGGGAATACCGATGTAACCCAGAAGAGAAAAAGTTCGCTAAAAATATCTTTTAATAGCCTACTGTTCACATCAACACAACACCAGGTGGCGTGACAATAAAATCGAGCAGCTGGAGTTTCAAGACGACACCGAAAAGTTGTCAGTTATTGACTTTTATTGTCTTCAAAAGTCCCAGAGGAATTAACAAGTTCCTTTAAAATCTTGTATACAAAGACAAGTATGGTGGCCCATTAACGCCATAGCATTTTTCGTATAAATTTGTCTTTTATTCCCGATTTATTTATTTTTTCCGTATAAAATAAGACATTTTCTTTTATTTTTTCCATTTTCTCTATATTTTTCAATTTTATTTATTTTGTTTATTTTTTTATATTCTATAATTTTTTTATATTCTTTAATTTTATTTTCATTTTTTTTCAATTTTCAAAATTTATTGTGAATTTTGTATTTCCTTCTGATTCGATATTTTATTATGTTTTCTTTTTTTGTTGTTTTGTTTTATTTTTTAATTTATGATACAGTTTTGTTTCGAAATTAAAAATTATTCAAGCAGAAGACCGGGATTTGAGCTTCATCTTCAAAAGGCTCGAGGCTTCCGCGGTAGCCGGCACCATCCACCCGTACCAAAGGTTTGGATACAATTATTCGCCTTCATTACGTCTAAAAACCGCAAAGTCAACGAAAGTTACAATTATAGTTGTAAACCAGTCAGTCGAACCGGGCTCTAAAACTTACGCAATAGTATCATCAGGTTTTGGGATGGCTTTTTTTGCCCGCGGCTCATGATATTGGTACGCTATCATTGAGCCCAAATATTCCTTTTCTCGTTTTAGAAACCTGACAGGAAGACTATGCGAGCTCTTCAAACTGGGAATTACCTCGAATTTAAAGAAGATTTCGAGAGAGCACTATCTACTGTAAGCACGGATAAGAGACGCGAATTCAGATTAAATGCCGACATTACAACACCTGATGATTCGCGATCTAAAGGTAATGTTATAATAATTCTTGGGATTTTAAAAGTAAGTATGGTATATACCGTAATTATTTCATATTGCAGGAGTAGACAAGCTTTAGCTTTCGTCACGACACTGGGTTGACATTAAGCTGAAGCCGCATTAACGCAAATTCTAACCTATTGTAAGCAGAAGAAAGCGTTAAGCCGGGGTTTAAAAATGTAATTGACATTCCATTACGCGAAAAATTAACCAAAAAGCCAGGCACTTTTCTATCAAAGCGAAGCTGGAATTTCAGTAGATAGGAAAGAAGGGTTCTGGCACACTCTTCGGCCGCCCCTTTTTATCACAATTTCTATTTCTTTTATCTTTTCTCCTACTTTCAACACTAACTTTGAATTTGCATGCGATCGCATGAAAATTGTTCCAAATTTACATATCCTGACTCTAAAAATTAATAAAATTATTAAAAAAAAAGCTGCTAAATTTTCAGTATTTTTTATATTCTATGCAAAAAATCATCGTAAAATATTTTAAAATCAGAGAAAAATCCAACTTTTTCTCTAAAAAAATCAAACAAATCCATTCATTCCCAAAAAGTTCTGATGAAATTGAACAAATTCATTAGTTTCTCCAAAAAAATCCCACAAAATTCATCAGAAAATGAATTTTGTTTGAAAAACAGCGGCCTCAGAGTCTACCAGAACCCTTCTTTCCTATCTACTAATTGTGAGATAATAGATTTCATTTTTATCCCCCGAATTTTCTGGGATAAAACTTTGAAAACAAAACCCTGGGGGATAGATTTCAGTTTACAAAAGTTTACAAAAGTGAATCCAAAAATATTCTTTTTTTAATTTCAATTTGGAAAATGATTTTCAAAAACAAAATTAAAAAAAGAATACTTTTGGATTCACTTTTGTAAACTTTTGTAAACCCAAATCTATCCCCTGATTTCAGGATAAAATCTATCCCCCGGGTTTCGGGGGGATAAAATCTATCCCCCGGGTTTCGGGGGGATAAAATCTATCCCCTGGGTTTACAAAAGTTTACAAAAGTGAATCCAAAAATATTCTTTTTTTAATTTCAATTTGGAAAATGATTTTCAAAAACAAAATTAAAAAAAGAATACTTTTGGATTCACTTTTGTAAACTTTTATCCCCGAAAATGTGTTTTTGTAAACCATCTGGGGATAGATTTAGTTTACAAAACCTCCAAATTTCATTTTGTAAACCTCCGATGGTTTACAAAAGTTCATTTTGGAGGGGATTTAGTTTACAAAAGTGAATCCAAAAATATTCTTTTTTTAATTTTGTTTTTGAAAATCATTTTCCAAATTGAAATTAAAAAAAGAATACTTTTGGATTCACTTTTGTAAACTTTTATCCCCGAAAATGTGTTTTTGTAAACCATCTGGGGATAGATTTAGTTTACAAAACCTCCAAATTTCATTTTGTAAACCTCCGATGGTTTACAAAAGTTCATTTTGGAGGGGATTTAGTTTACAAAAGTGAATCCAAAAATATTCTTTTTTTAATTTCAATTTGGAAAATGATTTTCAAAAACAAAATTAAAAAAAGAATACTTTTGGATTCACTTTTGTAAACTTTTGTAAACCCAAATCTATCCCCTGATTTCAGGATAAAATCTATCCCCTGATGGTTTCGGGGGGATAAAATCTATCCTCCACTGATGGGGGATAGATTTTAGTTCTCCCCCGATGGTTTACAAAAGTTCATTTTGGAGGGGATTTAGTTTACAAAAGTGAATCCAAAAGTATTCTTTTTTTAATTTTGTTTTTGAAAATCATTTTCCAAATTGAAATTAAAAAAAGAATACTTTTGGATTCACTTTTGTAAACTTTTATCCCCCGAAAATGTGTTTTTGTAAACCATCGGAGGTTTACATCTCCAAAACCATTGAAAGAAAAAAAAGATCAGAATAAAAAATTATTTTTCAAAAAATTTTGTAAACTTTTTCCACCTATAAAATGTGGTTTTTGATTGATTTGTCAACAGGAAAAATAGTGAAAACAGAGAAATCAATATCCGCCCTTTCTCCCCATTTACAATTATCCCGACAATATCTTTGTAGAGTTTTCAAACAGGGAAAAAGAAAATTCAATCTAAAAGATGGTCGCCAAATGGAAATAAAAAAAGTTCAACCAAAAACAGAAAAGGAGAAAAAAAACGATAAAATGAAAAAAATCGAAAAAATGATGTCTGATTATCCTTTTGAGAAATGGGATTACATAATAAAATTGTTTGGAGAGGTATTGGAAAAAAACTCATTTCTCAAAGAGGAAAAGAATTATTTTGAATTTTGGCCGGCTATTCTCCCAGAAAAACCAAAAGAAATTCCAAAAGAAAAACCATCTGATCTTCCAAAAGAAAAACCAGATGTTTATTCAATGCGGAAAAAAATGTTAGAAAACTTTGAAGACTTCACTTTGGTAACTGAAAATGGAGATATAAAAATAGAGGTAGATGATGAGGTAGTCTTTTATGATTTCTTTGGTGGTTCATGGTTTACTTCAGAAAATTATTTACAAACGGAATATCAGTTTCAAAAATTAGGTTATCATGAGTTTCCATCTATTGATGAAGTTGTGGATAATGATAATATTGCACAATGGAGATTTGAAACGAAGAAATTTCCACATTCAGTCCCTGATGTTTGGGAACGATTAATATTCAAAAAGAGAAAAAGTTCTCCAATGACCAATAGCTAAAGTGTTCACTCCATCATCCATAACAACTCTCCCAAAAAGTTTTCAGGAAAAATATTTTTTATTTCAAAAAAGTTTTCAGGAAAAATATTTTTTATTTCAAAAAGTTTTCAGGAAAAAGGGAAAAAAAGTTCATTTCAATTTGGAAAAGAAGCTGTTTTTCTTCATCAACCACTTTTTATCCTTTTGGAGGAGGAAAAATTCATTTTTCCACAAGGAGTGATATCTATTAAACATTTTAATTTTGTAACTCAAAATGGATGATGAAAGCGAGCGAAGCGACCTCACCTGCTCAGAGGATGAATCAATAAGCGAAGATGAAACCCCAACAACATCTGATGAGGAATTTATTGTCTCTGATTCAGAGATTGAAGAAGCAGAGCAAAATGAAGAAGAGGAAGACACAATAGAACTCCTCTTTGAATCATTCATCAATCTCCAAGAGGAATACAAGATTCTCAAAAATGAACTCCAAAAACAAAGTGATCTCCTCTGGGAAATCCACCGGGAATTGAAGGAAAGAGGTGTTATTTCATAAATATGAATGTGAAACATTCATATTTTCTAAGATAGCTTTTCCACATCACTCAGCGGAACCCAAGAATTGAATTTATCGGGATATCCTTTCCATTTAACTAAGGCTTTCTTTTTCTTCTTATCCCGGCGAATAACCTTTTCAATGCGAAAAATATCTTGCGTTGTCCTTTGGAGTTCCGCCTCGTAAAATGATCCAGTTATTTTTTCTCCCAACAGATCGAGTAATTTATACGTCGGAGGATTTGTGTTTAAAATCTCATCAACGACAAATATCTCCTCGGTCCAGTTCGGGGTGAAACCTTTGTCGAATATCTTTCGTTTGTATTTTGAAATTCGGACTTTATCGCCGATCTTGAATTTTGCTGGGTTGTGTTTTGCATAAATCATGTCTCCGAAAAGATTAGCGAAAACCTTTTTCTCATTTTTCCGTTCGCTAGCCTGCGCTGGGGTCATCCGAATGCTCGAATGAAAACGGTGATTATATTGATCCACTAACTCATCTAGTTTGTTAAAAAACACCGTATTATTGTTAGTAGAAAACATCCGGAAGAGTTTCTCCTTCATCGTCTTATTCCAACGTTCAACCACAGATGACTTTTCTTCGTTCTCTGTGGTATACAATTTTATCCCATTCTTATTCAGGAGATCCTTCATAATTCCATTGAAAAATTCACTTCCTTTATCAGTCCAAAGCATCTTCGGTTTTCGCTCCCTGAATATGGATCGGAAAGCATCAGCCACTGTTTGTCCTCTCTTGTCTTTCAGGGGGCGAATCCAACCGAACTTTGAGAAGACATCGATCACCATCAGGAGATATCTTATTCCTTTGTTCCACCTCGAATATTTCCCCATCTCGACCAAATCAGCCGCCCAGATGTTGTCAACGCCATATGCAATAACTCTTCTCTTTGGAAATCTTCTCCTGATTGGCTGGTGAAGTTCATTTGCCAGATTTTGAGTCCAGCCTTCACTCAAAATCTTTTCCCGTTTTTTGGGGCACCCAATCCAAGTTTTTGTTTTGCATCAATCACATTTCTCGCCAAAGCATGACCCCACTGTCTTTCTTTCCAGGGAATGGAATCCAAAGCGGCAACCATCTTTTTGTCTGCTTTATTTTTACATTGACGCGGGTTTGATTGTTTTGCGCAAACTGAATAATCCACATCATGTTGCATAGCAACTGCGTCTGTTTTTCCTGTGGGTTGCTGCCAGATTTCGAGAATCTTTCCCTTTTCATCGAATCTGACTTGCTTTTCCAATGGGTTATAAGGACCAGTGAAGTTATGTCCGGGGAGAGTGAAACCGCTTCGCGGTTTGGGTAATTTCCCAATTAAAGCATGCACATCCAATCCACTTCCATCCAAATCTTTCCGGTCTGTTTTATATTTTCTGTTGGGTCGGATCGCCGTGGATAGTTGATTCAGCATATCGGAAGAGGTTTTGGCAAGAAATGGTTTCATCTTATCCAAAGCAAAATCCAATGCTTTTTTCTGAGTGTTTTTGTTTCGCAACAATTCACTGGCTCCATAACGACCCATTTCAACTGTTTTTTTCCCGAGCCAGGGAAGAGCATGAGCAACGCCAGTCAATGCTAATTCACCAAAGCCCCCACCTTGTGAGGGCAGACTCAGTTTCCCGAGGGCTTTGCCTTCACAAATCTTGTCTTTTTGATTCCACAGGAAGCGCAATGGCAAAACCACATCTTTCTTCCATTTTTTGCGGTCATGGTTCCAGATGGCCCAACACATTCAGTTTGTTTTTTCTCCTTCACGCAATATGACTTCATTTTCAATCGAAATATTCTTTTATGAATCTTTTATTTTGCGTCGTATCAGTCAAACTGAGAGGTTGGAGAATATCATAGAAATCTTTCCCCTGCGACCATTGATGGAGGAAATAAAGGCAATAATACCCGCAAAGAACACTGTTGATATTTTGATACTGACTGCTGTTCCAAATCACCGGTTTGGAACTTTTGAATTCTTTGGGAAATCCCATTCCAAAAGAGTCAAAATACCACGTGAATTTTTTCCCCGGAGCGCAACAAACCCAATGAGTTCCTGCATTTTCAAGTGAATCAAGATTGATGATGCAGGGGCTGTGTTTTTGGGGCACGACTTCATCCCTAGCGAAGATCCCTTTGAAATTGGGAATCCTCAGATATTCAATCCAATTCAAAAGATCAATATTTGACAGCGGTTTAATTACAAATTTAGGCCTCACAATATTGCCCCGAGAATTGGGATGTTGTTGAATGGGCTGTTCGTCCCTAACAGAAGTCCTTTGCCTTTTTTTGATTTTTTTTCCCATTCCAACAGGGTTTCGTCTCCAGTTACCAATAAATGGGGGAGGATACGCTCCCAATCTTGGAGCTCCTTTTCCTTTTGGTCGGCCAACTCTGGGGGCACCTTTTCCTTTTGGTCGGCCAACGCGCGGCGCTCCTTTTCCAAACAAATTCTTTACCATATCAAGTGCCAATGGGATTCCAATGGATGCCAACACACTTCCCAACAATCCACCAGACTGTTTTGCGGATGGTTTCATCACCAACTGTCCTCCTGATTGCAGGGCAACCAAAATGTCCTGTTTCTGTTTATTTGTTAACAAATGTTTATTGTCAATCAGTTTCTGAATTTTATTTTGGGGAATGAGAAACCCACCCACTTGACCCGCTCCCTTTCCACTGATTGCTTTGACGACTTGACTTGCTCCTTCACTCGCCAAACCAGCCAATGCTGACAGCCCAAGTGTTTTACCAAGGGTGGGTGCCAATGTTTTCACAAAAGGAACAATAGCAGAAAGAAGACTTCCACCCTGCCTCATCACCTTTTTGATTTGCGTTTTCGACACCTTGATTTCAACTCCCTTTCCCAAAGCCGCAGCTTTGTTGATCCGTTTTATTTGATTTGCCGTGAGCATCAGCTCATCACTTCCGCTTGTTTGATTGCCACCCAATCTCAGGGTGATAGGGCTGTTTGTTCGGAATGCTCTTCCAAGCTTGTTTTTTTGCCCTTCAGATAAATTTACTTTATATGGGTGATATGTTGTCATTTTAAATGATAACATATGTTTTTTGCTCGCTCACAGCTCTCACACAATGACCAGCTCATTTCCAATTTTATCAATTTTCACCAGTTCTTCATAGAGAACTATCGCATGTACATTGAAGTTTGCAGCTGCATCTGCGCTCAATCGATATCTGAATATCAACTGCTTGGGATCTCTTGTTGGTTTTTCAGTTTGATAAGTCAGATCGAAATAAATCAATGGGAAAAGAGAATTGAAATTGGCCAGATTCAGCTGTGTTCCAGTGTTAAAATCATTTTTCCGCATTGCATAAGCCATGACATCCTGGAATATTCTTACTTTGCTTTCACTGTCATACTCTGTTTCCGGGTAGAAAACACCATTTCCATATTCCAATCGACAGTTCAACAAGGATGAGTTGTTATTTGCCGCATTCAGCTTAAAAGTGTCCATCAGATATGGGTTATCTTCTGCACGGTCATCATTGGGCGGATCGGTTCTTTTCAGCCAGACAAAAATATGCCTCACATTGTCAATGCTCGCTGAGATCTGGAAAAATCCTGATGACTGCGAGGGAGCAGATTGTTGATACATTTCCCTCAGATATTTCCATTGTGTTTCTTTCAGGAATGAGCTGACAAATTTGTCAGCGAGAGAATCTTTAGGAGTCAGCCTTGGAACCCAAAGCAGAAATCGATTCACAACAACTCTTCCAGCATCAACGCCGTTTGCCATATGAATGAGTTCCCCATCAGCATTGAGGGCTATCTCAAATTGAAGCTGCATGGGTACAAGCATCTTATCTTCCAACTCTTCGAAAAAGGAAAAACGATTCAGAGGAATAATCACGTTGATGTTCTTTGCACCACCATTTCCATTGTCTTGAACTGCTTGAGATTGCAACCTCCTCGCTTCAAATCCAACATTTCCAACAGCTGTTGTTCTAGTCGTATCCAAATACCAGAAACTGTTCTTGGCCACTGATCTGCTGAAGTCATCGGAGTATTCTAACAAATTCTTTGCAAAACAAACCTTGTGCAGATTATCAGTATCATAAACAATCTTTGCTGAAGATCTAATCTTTATGTGCTTAATCAGGGAATGAGCGCCATTGATCACTGTGATCCTATCAGCTGCTGCATACCCAGCACCATCCGCCAGTTTTTGGAGTTGAAACTGCACCTCGAAATAAGCATTATACCAATCGTAAAATGCAGATCGGTCATTAATTGTGAGTTTATAACCACCTTTGTCTTGAGGTTGCCCATTAGCTGGAGCTCTGATTGTGTCATCCAGCTGGAAGCGCACTAATTCATTTCTTTGAAGATATTCATTCGATCGAAAAGCCATTTTATATTCTTTTTTTTCTTTTTCGGATTCCCTGTCCAGAAATCAACCTGTTCAATATATCATCAGAACTTTCTCCCTTCGGTCGCGCTCCGGAGGTTGACGCAGGGGTTGATTGTGGTCGAGCTGGTTGTTTTTTGCTCCCAATTCTCATATTTCCCAGTTTTTTCATGATCAAATCACCAGATTTTTCAGCTGCTTTTTTACCAAGTTTATCTCCAGCGTGAGAAATACCTGATTCCAATGCTTTTTTCGCAATGGGTTTAGCGAATTTCTTGAAAACGGCTGATGCCACTGCTCTCATTGGGCGAAAAATATTGTCCACAATAGCACCAGATCCTTTATGTCGATAAACAAACCGCCCCAATTTGGGGTGATAATAACGAGAGAACTCATATGATTTCATTTTATTACCTTTTTCAATAAAAGTGAGAACGCTGTATCAGCTCCATTCAAATCAACAACTCGCCTTCGGCCATCGGTGATATAGATTCGAATGGAGCTTATTGTGTTTTTATTCACAGGGTTGAATGTTACTCTCATGGGCTCCAACGTGAAACTATATGATGGCTTCAGAACAGATGTTGAAAAGGAGAAGATGATATCACTCTCTGCTCCATCAACAAGCGAATCACTTGTCAAATCACAATGAACGTTTAACATATCAGTATCTTGACTGAGGTTTGGAACTCTGGGGCCAATGTTGACTTTATCCTTCAGAATCTTTTTCTCAAAACCAACGAGATCGCTGAAGTTGGATTGGGTGAGATCAAGCTGATAATTTTCTGCCAGTGTGATTGTTACTCTGAAGGTTGTTGTATTAAAAGCAAGATTGATTGGGAAAATGTCATCTTTTCCAGCTTCTTTCACCACTGTTGCTTCTTGAATAAAGTTATTCATCCCCTCATATTCCCAAACTCCAGCTGGAAAGGTGATATCGGAAAATGTTTTCCCACCGTCGGAGCTGAACCTGATCAGTTGATTCTTGCGTCCAGCATTGATGTTATACCACGTAAAACTCATATTGATGACTCTGTTAAGCCCAACAACATATTGTTCATTTGGATCCAAAGCAATGGGCCGATAGAATTGTGTTGTGAAATTTTCTGGTTTGTTTCCGCCTGTCTTGACGGAAAAGGAGGATAAAACAATTTCTCTTTCGATTTCCATTTTAAGGTCTGAAATAGTTTTTGTAGAGCTTCTCATGCTGAGCTTTGTTGATGACCCCCTCTTTCAGGAGAAGATCGAGAATTGCAACTCCAGTGTTTCTGATGTCAACGTTTGTATTCCCAGCAAGAATGGAGCCAATGATGACCTCAAGTTTCTGGAGAAGATCTTTGGGATTGGAGAACAAACGGATGGCTCCACCTTTTTTTCTTCTCCTCAGCCCAGAGCCTGAAAATGTTTTTGCTTTCCTTGTGTAATGGTTTATGTAATCATTCAGAGCTCTCCTTGAACGATCTATTCTTTCATGTTGTATTTGTTTCTGCTCTGCTGTTATTTCCCTCTTTTTAAACTTTTTGGTGAAAGAAGCTTTGTAACCGTTTAATTGTCTTCTTCTAAAGATTGCCTCGGCAAGAACGTCTTTCTCAAGATAATTTTTTTTCTGTGTTGCGGAGAAATCTGGGTTATTAAGTGCCTTATCCACTGTCTTATAAGTGAAGATATCCAAGTCAGCTAGTAATTTATTTGCTTCCCCTTCAGTAGCTTTTTCATATGAAGGTGGATCATCTTCTTCATATAGAGGCGGGTCATCTCCTGCCTCCTGCTTTATTTCTTCATAGGTTGGTGGATTTGCTGGGATTTGTTTAGCTGCTTGCGGTGGCACAATCTCATCATCAAACAAACCGCCAACATCCATCTCTTCAAATGGATCGACTTCTGGGTAATAATCTATGCCTGGTTTTTCTCCAACGACTTGTTTTTTCCTCCGAACTGGCAAAGCTGGCTGCCTCAAATTCGACGCAATCACATCATCCAGTTTCGATGTGACTGGCTTGAACATTTTATCAAGTCCGATTTGACTTGTCTCTTCACCCAACTTTTTCTGGGTGATAGCATTGTGAACTAAATTAATTTTTCGTCCCAAAGCAGATTTGCTTTTTGCAAGTTGTTGCCATTTCAATAAACTCATTTTATGTCTCACAAATACAAATTTGGGATGTAGAACATGATGTAGAACATGATGTAGAACAAGATGTTCATCTGAATTTGTCTTCTGGGAAATAAAATGAAGATTCCAAATTATGATTGCCATGACCCAATCACAAATTTCGCGCAGCTTCATCCCTTCATGCCGGATCGAGCTTTCAGAATGTTGATCTGCGGCCCTTCAGGATCGGGGAAAACAAATGTTCTTCTGGATATGATCCTCCGCCCGCTGCTCTTCTACGATAAAATTTATCTCTATGCGAAAAATCTTGACCAAACCAAATATCAACATCTGCTGAAAACATTTCACCCAATCAGTAAAGAAGCTGGGTATGATGTTGTGGAGGCATCCCCGGATGAAATCATCCCAGTTTCTGAATTATCTGGGGTGAATCAAAAGCTGGTTGTTTTCGATGATTTTGTTTGCGAAAAGAATCAAAAACCCCTGGTTGATTATTTTATCCAAGGCAGGCACCGGAATTGTTCTGTCATCTATCTTTCACAAAGCTATTTCCAAACACCAAAAGATATTCGACTGAATTGCTCACATTTTTGCATCTTTGAATTTCCCAGCAACAAAGAAATTGCGGCGATCTGCAGGGAAAATAATGTCAGCAAAGAAGATTATCTGAAAGCAACGCATGATCCATTCTCTTTCCTCTATGTGGATAAGCCGAGGAAATTCATTGCCAAAAACTTTGATGAAAGACTTTAAAATGAGCTATTCAAATGGATTGCTTTCTGAAACAACAAGCACTTCCCGAGGGGGTCGAGATGGAAGAGATGGATTGCCAGGAGTTGGTTTTAAACTGACATCCACAGGGGATTATAACATGTCAAACAGAAAACTAGTCAATGTCGCTGAAGGAACAGCAAATGGTGATGCAGTCACAAAACATCAAGTTGACACGCTAGACAGAAGTGTGGAAACCAAACTGATTCAATTGAGAGCAGATTCTTTGCAGGTTGATGGATCCTCCCATATGACTGGAGATCTGGACCTCAGGGGAAAGAAACTTATTCTTCCTGGAGAGATTGACATGGATCGGAAACTGATCACAAATCTGGCCGTTGATGAATCCAATGATCTTTCCGCGGTGAATATGGTGACGCTGAAGAAGTTCCACCCAAATGCTCCAGCACATACTCATGAAGTGACGAAGAACATCGATCTGAAAGAACTTTTCGATGTTGTCAAATCAAAGCAACAAACTTATGCTGATTTATCGGCGAACTATAACAATCTGATCTCCTATGATGACGCAAAGAATGTTTTTCTCAGTCGGAAAGAAACATTCCCAATGGAAACAAGCTTGGATATGGGAAACCAATTTGTTTATAACGTGAAAGATCCAACAGCAATCGATCAAGCAGTCAACAAAAAATATGTCGATCAACATGTCACACAACTTTCCTCATCAATTAGGTTTGTGGCCTCAGATACTCTTTCTCTTTCCGGAGGAACAATGACTGGGGAATTGGATATGGGAGGAGAAAAACTTGTTGGTCTTCCCGATCCAAAAACATCCAATGAAGCAACATCAAAACAATATGTTGATACACAGCTAAATAACAAGACAGTAGCTCTGGCAGTGGAACTGATCAAAACAGAAACTGAGCTTAAAAAATATGTCAATGAATCGCATATATCTTCAACCTCCCACTTGAAGGATGAATTCCGGTATTTGATGGAGGATGTGGGTGAATCCAGAGCTGAACATAATATGACAGTGACTGGTTTATCTGATTTTGTAAGTTCACCCCATCAGATCAATAAGAAGGCTTTCAATTTGAAAATAACAAAAGATGTTTTTAATGAATACTCTGGGAGACTTGGTTTCCATATGCTGAAGCTTCCAGAAGGGGAATATACGATTTGCATTGAATTCTTCCCCGCTTCCATGACGGGTGTGAGCGTTGACGTGGTTTCGACCAGCCTGAATATCAATCAACAATCAACGAAGAAGTTTTCCAACTATTCTCGATCAATCATTCACATGCATAAATGGCAGATTTCTCCCCCTGAATTCATCTATTTGGATCTGAAATGGCAAGGAACGCCGTCGTCAGCTTCTCAAGGTCCAGCAAATCTGATTATTTATGGCGTGGCAGGTTCTCAATCAGATGTGCCAAGTTCTGTTTATGATGCTCCTTTCGTTTTTGACTCGGGGAAGATGGTCATGGAAACTAATTTAAACATGAATGGTTTCAAGTTGACAGGAGATAAAGTTGTTCAAACAGGTTATTATTACTATCCTGTTGAAAAATATAACTTCTTGTTCGAGAGAGATGTAAAATTTGTTTTCTTCCCAATGAAAACACGACTTGTCAAAGCTGGGATAATGTTCCATTTGATCCACTCATTTACACACCCTAAAATCGATCTTGTGATGGATATGTTAGTGAACAATAAGAGAAAAACATGGACTTGGCAAGGAGAGCTTGGTCAACACATTTGGAAGTATGATCTTGGAGATGGAGTTGAAATCGAGGAAATGACTCGTGTTGGTTTTTCTCCAGCAAAATCCTTGAGTAAAACTCCAAATATGACAATTATTATTACACTGGTTTTTGAGGTTTTGTCGTGAATTTTTTCATTTCTCTCTTAAAATGAAAAACGAGCGACAAAAGAAAAAGATTCTCGATTTCAATCACATCAGCAAAGACATCTCTCCAGAAGAACTGGAAGAGATCAAACAACTCTTCCGATTCTATCACAAAAGATTTTGGTGTTTAAAAAGAGCTCATAAACATTTCAAGCGAATGAATTTGTTTGTGAATTTAACATCTTCCGCTCTTGTTGCGATTGGAGCGATTGCTGGAGGAGTGACAATGAATCCTGTGATTTTGGGAGTGATTTCAGGTGCAGGATTGGTTGTCAAAACAGGGAATGAAATGAAGAAATATGGAAACAAAATTGATATGGCGAAGTTCGCGTTCACAACTTACGAGAAAACTCTGACTTACCTGCGTTTTGTTTTGAGAAGTGGAAAATTCATTCGAAATGAATTCCTTCCAGCAATGGAGGTGGTTGATGGGATTGTGATTGATTTGGGATTGGATTTGGAGAAGTTTGAGAAGAAATATGATTTGTTGTTTGAGTGATCTCATATCACATTCCCAAGCGATGAGGGTTCCATAAACAGTTCAACAATTTCTGATGCTGAGAACTCACCGTATTCAAAATCATCTCCATTAAAATCATATTCCGTGAACATATTAATTAAGTCCTCTGGGTGTTCACCTCTTTCTCGGATTTCTAGAATAATTTCTATCGCCAAATCATCCAGAAACCTGAGATTCATCAATTCTATAATATAATCACTGTCTTCCATCATTCTTTCGAAATCTTCTGCTTCCATTTTTAAATAAAAAAAAAATTATTTTTTTTTCCTCCAAAGAAAATGAATGTCGAAGTAAGTGAAATCAAAACGGGAGAACCAATTCTGAAAAACACAACACATCCATTTGTTGAAATTCCTCTCCGGATCAATGAGAAGCCAATCACAGTTCAAATCATGAAATGTATTTTCAAAATCTTCAAGAATGAAAACGGATTTTCATTAGCAATCAATCTCAATCAATCTCCTCCTGAACTCAAGGAAAAGTTTCAGGAAATTGAAACGCAAATCAGAAAGTTGGCGATGGAAAACAAAGAAGCAGTTTTGAAACTGAAATCAAAATTTGGGAAATTCACATCCACCGATTTCAACTTGATTAAAACAGATCGAAGTGAAATGGAAAAAGTTTGGAGCAAGCTGTGGACTGACAGAAAAGGCAACATCTCTATCCCATTCTCGAAATTTGGTGAAGGGGAAGTTGGACAGAGAAAATCCATTCGTTTCGATCCCCATGACCACATTGGAGAAAAACTGACAGGACATGTCATCCTCCGCATTTCACGCATCTTTTGTGGAAATTGTCAATCAATCACATGCTCAATAAATTCTTGTTTTGTAACAAAATTCCATGGAAATGTTTCAGCGTTTGATGACTTTGAAGATGAAGAAGAAGAAGAGGATTGATTTTTCATTTCTTGGAAATGAAAATTCAATGAGGAAAAAAAATCAAACTTTTTCAATGAGGTCTACAAGGTCTTTATCATTTGCAAAAACTGAAGCGTGATTTATGGTTGATTTTGGCCATGATTTCTTTTTTGTCTTTTGAATGATTTTTGTATCCCTTTGATTTTCCCTCAATCTATCAATAAGGAAATCAAATTCAGGAGATTTCCATGTGATGCGGTGAGAGATCTCCTCCGAATCAAGGAAATGGTTTTTCTTCCTGAGAATTTGGTTGAAAAAAACTGTTTGAAATTCCAAACTTTTTTAGTTCATCACAATCAAAAATATCTTCTCCATCAACTTGGAGAAAAGGTTCATCTGTTATTTCTTCCTGAATGAAGAAAACTTTTTTGTCTGATTTTCTGGTGAACTTTTTGTTTTCTGAATTGTTTTTGATGAACCTCCAAATGGTGGAATTCGGAATGCCAGTTTTTTCTGATGCTTCTTTGAATGTGAAAAAAATCTGCTTTTCTTTTCCTTCTTCCTGGATTGAAAACTTCATTTTGAATGAAAACATTTTTTTTTCTTTTTCATTCAAAATGTCAACTTTAAAAGAATTGAGAGATCGTGCACGTTCGGAAGGAATGGTTGGATTCTCCAGGATGAAAAAAGCTGATCTGGAAAAAGAGTTGCAAAACCCACAGAGAAAAATCATCAAGAAAACATCTTTTCCCGAAGTGAAATCAGCTGTTCAAAAAGTTCTTCCAGAAAGAGTATCAAAAGTTGTTGAGTCATCCATTGATTCAATGAATTCCTGGTTTGGAAAGATAAAAAAAAGAGTTGATTGGAATCTGAAGGAAAGAGCTCGGGAAAAACTTTTGAAGTTGAACGCGAAGATTGGAGAAATGCTGAAGAGACCTGAGTTTGATATTGAAGAAAGAGGTGGGTTGGGTGGATCGACTTTTGTTGTCAAGGGAAAAGAAGGATATTCCGCAGAAGGATTCTTGAAGAATGTGAAAGGAAATGTGGTTGAAATTCTGAAGAAACATTTTGGGTTCAAAGTGAAAATGGTTTTGGTTTGCAGAATGATTTCTCATGATTTGGCGCAGGGAACAGCCATTGAAAATGATGCCTTCTTTTCTTCCCTGGTTGAAGAAGTTTTTGAGGGAACTGACTTGGAAAAATTGCTGAGAGAAATGAATGAGAGGATGTTGGAAAACATGCGGAATTTCCAAAGGGGAAGAAGCAACTGGAGATTCTTGCGAGTTGAAAGATTGGAAATTCATCTGGATGAAATGACTGTTGGAAAATTCATTCCACTTCCTGATTGGCTTGCTGCAAAAAAAGCTTTGACAAACATGAAAAAAGAAAATGATGATGAGTGCTTCAAGTGGTGCATTGGAAGATGGAAAAATCCAGTGGAGAAAAATCCACAAAGAATCACTCCTTTGTTGAGAAAACAATGCGAGGAATTCAATTGGGAAGGAATTTCATTCCCCATTTCATGGAGAGACATTGACAGATTTGAAAGACAAAATAACATTTCTGTGAATGTCTTGGGGATTGTTGATGGGAAACAAATCGTGACTTTGAGAAAAGCAAGGGAAAAGAAAGAGAATCATGTGATTCTTTTCAAACTGAAAAGCGGAGAAAATGAACATTTCGCTTTGGTGAAGAATTTAAATCGATTGTGGTTTGGAGAAGATTCCAAAAACAAAAACCAAAGGCATGTTTGTGATGGTTGTCTCAATTCATTCAACTCCAAAGAAACACTCGATGTTCATCAAGAATTTTGCATGGATGATGGAGTGAAAGCTGTTCTTCCTCCAGAAAAATCAGTCATGAAATTCAAGAAAGTTCAATGCGCAACAACCGTTCCCTTTGTCATCTACGCTGATTTTGAGTCGATTTTGGAGAAAACTGAAAAGAAAATTGGGGAAAAAACAGAGCAAATTCAGCATCATGTTCCCTGCAGCTTTTGTTTTCTTCCTGTGAGTCAAGTTGGGGTTGATTTCTCCCCAGTTTTCTTTCGTGGAGATGATGTTGGGAGAGAATTTCTGGTGAAATTAGTTGATCAGGTGAAATGGATTCTGAATGATGTGCGAAGACCAATGCTGAGAAAAAATTGGAAGAGAATTCTTTGGAAGAAAGGAGAAAAAGAAGCATTCCAGAAAACTGATATTTGTTGGCTTTGCAGGAAAAAGATTGAGGAAAAAAAAGTTGCTGATCATTGTCATCTGACTGGGGAATTTCGCGGAGCTGCTCATGATTTTTGTAATCTGCAAGCGAAAGTGCCAAATTTCACTCCGGTTTTTATTCATAATCTTGATGGATATGATTCCCATCTTTTCATCAAAAACATGGGAAATGAATTTGGGGAGATTGATGCAATCCCAAATAATGATGAAAAATATATTTCTTTCTCCCTGAAAATTGTTTGGGGAACATTTGAAGATGAAGAGGGGAAAAAACATGATTTGAAACATGAAATTCGCTTTGTTGACTCCCTGAAATTTATGAATTCTTCTTTGGCAAATCTTGTTGGAAATTTGAGGAAAGATGATTTGCATTGTTTGAGAAGATTTTTTCCTGATGATGTTGATTTGCTTTCCAGAAAAGGAGTTTTTCCTTATGAATTCATGGATTCATTTGAGAAATTTAATTGTGAACTTCCTGGGAAAGATGCTTTTTTCTCCCAGTTGTCTGGAGAAGGAATTTCAGATGAAGATTTTGCTCATGCTGAAAATGTCTGGAGAAAATTTGGGATGTTGGACATGGGAGAATATCATGATCTCTATTTGAAGACGGATGTTTTTCTCCTAACAGATGTGGTGGAAAATTTTAGGAAAGTTTTGTTGGAAAACTATCTGTTGGACCCCGCATGGTTTTTGACTGCCCCCTCTTTCTTTTGGGATGCTATGTTGAAGATGACAGGAGTTGAGTTGGAATTGATTTGTGAAGGAGATTTTGAAATGTTTCGGTTTTTTGAAAGGCAAATTCGTGGGGGAGTTTCCACAGTCTTTCACAGATTTTCTCAGGCAAACAACAAATTCATGGAAGATTTTGATCCTTCCCAACCATCAAAGTTCATCGTTTATCTCGATGCAAATTCCCTTTATCCAACTGCGATGGTGCAACCACTCCCTGTGGGAGGATTTGAATGGTTGAGTGAAGGGGTTTTGAAGAAATGGGAGAAGATTGTTGACGAGGAAGGTTTTGGATGTGTTTTGGAAGTTGATTTGGAATATCCAAAGGAAAATCATGATTTCCACAATGATTTTCCTTTGGCGCCTGAACTCCTGGAAGTTGGCGGATTCAAAAAGCTGATTCCCAACTTGATGGATAAAGAAAAAATGGTTTTGGATGGAAGGAGTCTGAGACTCTTTCTTTCCCTGGGAATGAAACTGAAAAAGATTTGGAGGGGAATTGGATTCAGAAATGAAGCTTTCATGAAACCTTTCATTGAATGGAATACGAAACTGAGAACAGCAGCCAAAAATGATTTTGAGAAAGATCTTTTCAAACTGGCAAGCAATGCTGTTTACGGGAAAACCATGGAAAATGTGCGAAACAGAATTGACATGAAACTGGTGAATGATAGGAAGAAAAAAGCAAACTTGGTGAAAAAAATCAACTTCAAACACGCGGCTAAATTTGGAGATAAAGTAGCTGCTGTTCATATGAGGAAAACAAAAGTCGTTTTCAATAAACCAATCTTTGTTGGAGCAGCAATTCTTGATCTCTCCAAAATTCATATGTTTAAATTTCATTATGGATATGTGAAAAAAAAGTGGGAGAATGTGAAAGTTCTCTATTCTGATACAGATTCCCTGATTTTGGAGATTGAAACTGATGATTTCTTCGCTGACACTGCTGGAGATGTTGAGAAATGGTTTGACACTTCAGGATATCCGAAAGATCATTTCGCTGTGAAAAATGGCTTTCCCGTTGGGAAAAACAAGAAAATCCTAGGAATGTTTAAAGATGAAACTGGGGGAAAAATCATTCGCGAATTTGCTGGATTGAGAGCAAAATGTTATTCCATAAAGATGGATGAGGGAAAAGGAATCAAGAAAGCAAAGGGAACAAAAAAGAATGTTGTCAGGAAATTAATTTCGCATGAAGATTTTGTGGATGTTCTTTTTGGTGAAAAATTTCCTCCAATGAAAAATGTTTCTCTCCGATCACATCTGCATGAAATTTTCACTGAGCAGATTTTGAAAGTGGCGTTGAGTAGGGATGATGATAAGAGAGTTGTTATGGATGATGGAGTGAACACTTTAGCTATTGGTCATTGGAGAACTTTTTCTCTTTTTGAATATTAATCGTTCCCAAACATCAGGGACTGAATGTGGAAATTTCTTCGTTTCAAATCTCCATTGTGCAATATTATCATTATCCACAACTTCATCAATAGATGGAAACTCATGATAACCTAATTTTTGAAACTGATATTCCGTTTGTAAATAATTTTCTGAAGTAAACCATGAACCACCAAAGAAATCATAAAAGACTACCTCATCATCTACCTCTATTTTTATATCTCCATTTTCAGTTACCAAAGTGAAGTCTTCAAAGTTTTCTAACATTTTTTTCCGCATTGAATAAACATCTGGTTTTTCTTTTGGAATTTCTTTTGGTTTTTCTGGGAGAATAGCTGGTTTTTCTGGGAGAATAGCCGGCCAAAATTCAAAATAATTCTTTTCCTCTTTGAGAAATGAGTTTTTTTCCAATACCTCTCCAAACAATTTTATTATGTAATCCCATTTCTCAAAAGGATAATCAGACATCATTTTTTCGATTTTTTTTATTTTATCGTTTTTTTTCTCCTTTTCTGTTTTTGGTTGAACTTTTTTTATTTCCATTTGGCGACCATCTTTTAGATTGAATTTTCTTTTTCCCTGTTTGAAAACTCTACAAAGATATTGTCGGGATAATTGTAAATAGGGGAGAAAGGGCGGATATTGATTTCTCTGTTTTCACTATTTTTCCTGTTGACAAATCAATCAAAAACCACATTTTATAGGTGGAAAAAGTTTACAAAATTTTTTGAAAAATAATTTTTTATTCTGATCTTTTTTTTCTTTCAATGGTTTTGGAGATGTAAACCTCCGATGGTTTACAAAAACACATTTTCGGGGGATAAAAGTTTACAAAAGTGAATCCAAAAGTATTCTTTTTTTAATTTCAATTTGGAAAATGATTTTCAAAAACAAAATTAAAAAAAGAATACTTTTGGATTCACTTTTGTAAACTAAATCCCCTCCAAAATGAACTTTTGTAAACCATCGGGGGAGAACTAAAATCTATCCCCCATCAGTGGAGGATAGATTTTATCCCCCCGAAACCATCAGGGGATAGATTTTATCCTGAAATCAGGGGATAGATTTGGGTTTACAAAAGTTTACAAAAGTGAATCCAAAAGTATTCTTTTTTTAATTTTGTTTTTGAAAATCATTTTCCAAATTGAAATTAAAAAAAGAATATTTTTGGATTCACTTTTGTAAACTAAATCCCCTCCAAAATGAACTTTTGTAAACCATCGGAGGTTTACAAAATGAAATTTGGAGGTTTTGTAAACTAAATCTATCCCCAGATGGTTTACAAAAACACATTTTCGGGGATAAAAGTTTACAAAAGTGAATCCAAAAGTATTCTTTTTTTAATTTCAATTTGGAAAATGATTTTCAAAAACAAAATTAAAAAAAGAATATTTTTGGATTCACTTTTGTAAACTAAATCCCCTCCAAAATGAACTTTTGTAAACCATCGGAGGTTTACAAAATGAAATTTGGAGGTTTTGTAAACTAAATCTATCCCCAGATGGTTTACAAAAACACATTTTCGGGGATAAAAGTTTACAAAAGTGAATCCAAAAGTATTCTTTTTTTAATTTTGTTTTTGAAAATCATTTTCCAAATTGAAATTAAAAAAAGAATATTTTTGGATTCACTTTTGTAAACTTTTGTAAACCCAGGGGATAGATTTTATCCCCCCGAAACCCGGGGGATAGATTTTATTCTGAAATCAGGGGATAGATTTGGGTTTACAAAAGTTTACAAAAGTGAATCCAAAAGTATTCTTTTTTTAATTTTGTTTTTGAAAATCATTTTCCAAATTGAAATTAAAAAAAGAATATTTTTGGATTCACTTTTGTAAACTTTTGTAAACTGAAATCTATCCCCCAGGGTTTTGTTTTCAAAGTTTTATCCCAGAAAATTCGGGGGATAAAAATGAAATCTATTATCTCACAATTAGTAGATAGGAAAGAAGGGTTCTGGTAGACTCTGAGGCCGCTGTTTTTCAAACAAAATTCATTTTCTGATGAATTTTGTGGGATTTTTTTGGAGAAACTAATGAATTTGTTCAATTTCATCAGAACTTTTTGGGAATGAATGGATTTGTTTGATTTTTTTAGAGAAAAAGTTGGATTTTTCTCTGATTTTAAAATATTTTACGATGATTTTTTGCATAGAATATAAAAAATACTGAAAATTTAGCAGCTTTTTTTTTAATAATTTTATTAATTTTTAGAGTCAGGATATGTAAATTTGGAACAATTTTCATGCGATCGCATGCAAATTCAAAGTTAGTGTTGAAAGTAGGAGAAAAGATAAAAGAAATAGAAATTGTGATAAAAAGGGGCGGCCGAAGAGTGTGCCAGAACCCTTCTTTCCTATCTACTAATTTCTAACATAAAAAATGTAGAAACTTTCAAGTTTGTATTTTCTTCTTCTAAATTTTACTTTAACCATTCGCAATAAAGAAAAAATTGTAGTTCGACAGATGAGTCGGTACAGGCATTAGATTTTATTAATAACCTAACGCTGCGAACAATGATAATACTTTAAAAGAATATAAGCATTAATCCTTTGAAGTCAGTCTCACTAAGCTGCGAATCCAGCTAGTAAATTTTACTGTTTACTTGTATTTTGAAAACCTTTTGTTCAAAGAAGGTTTCAAGAGGATACAAGAAACTTTGACCTCTCCGTGAGTAGTGGAGTTGAGTTTGTCATTTTTTTCTTGGCGACTCTGGAATTTCCAGCTAACAAATATTCCAAAAAAAAATGACAGAAACGGGTTGTTTTGTAAATAATATAATTGTAATTATCTTCCAAAATAATAAATAAGAAAACCCGACCGATAGATAAAGTAAAAAAAATGTCTTCAATTTCTAAATGAAAAATTGACTGAATAATGCGAAGTCTATTTGGTGAAAACGGGGATACAGATAACGAAGAATTGAAGATTTAAACCGTGATTTTCGCACAAAAGGATTCCTAATCAACGAATGTTTATCCTTAGTGATGATATTAGTTTTAGGTAATGCCGGCCAGTGACCCGCTTATGAATTCCCTTTTCTTTCGCAGCCACTCATTCAGATAAAAGGCTGCTAAAAAAATTCATTCAGCCAACGATGGAACTTGTGGATGATGCCTGGCGAGGAGAAGCAACGACAACGAAACGAAATAGAGGTGGGCACTTAATTAAAAAAATTAATAGCTAATTTCTAGCTATTTAGACAAAATCATGGCCCCCATTGTCAAATCACTACCCTCGTACATTAAGGACACCAATCACGCACTCGAAATTTTCCGGGATTTCAGTTTTCCCAGCGAAAACAAATTAATTTTCACTATGGACATTACCTCTTTATATATCGTCAACCCCAATGACGAAGGACTTCAAGCACTAAAATATTTTTTCGACCAGTGCTCCATTCAAAACCCAAGCTCAGAAACACTGCTCCGCTTAGCCGAATCAGTTTTGACACTTAACTGTTTTTCATTTTCCCAAAACTACTACAAACAAGTAAATGGAGTCGTCATGGGCACCAAAATGGGACCAAGCTACGCTAACCTTTTTGTAGGCCACATCGAAGACAAATTTTTTAATCAGTACCACGGAACCAAACCCGAACTCTACGGCCGCTACATCGATGATTGCATTGGCGCTACCTCTTCCAGTAAAGAGGAACTTAATCAATTTATAACTTCTGTCAATACTTTTCATCCAGCTCTAAAATATACCTGGGAAATTTCCGAAACCTCAGTCGCTTTTCTTGACATTAATATTTCAATCAACGGTAACAGTTTATCCACAAGTGTGCACTACAAACCTACAGATTCCCACAGTTATCTGTTAAATTCATCCTCACATCCATCGCACGTTAAAAACGCCATTCCGTATTCTCAATTTCTCAGACTTTGACGTCTATGTAGTGATGACTGATTTTTCCAACAAATCAGAAGAAATGTGCCAGTTTTTCAAGAAACGTGGGTACCCTGACTCTGTTGTTAATACGAGCCAACAACGTGCACAACAGATCGACAGACAATCAGCACTACAAACGCCACAGAAGGAAGAGAACGAGAGAATTCCATTCACCCTCACTTTCCACCCACCCAACAACACAGTCAAAAGCATCATTTTAAAAAATTTCAAATTACTCCAAAACGACCCCGAAACTGGCAGAATTTTTTCACAACCCCCACTAATTTCATTCAAACGTGACAAAAACATAGGCAACTTTCTTGTTACGAGCGCACTGAAATCTGACGATGAATTAACCGGGAACTTTTAAATGCACACGCACACGATGTAACACTTGTCCTTTCATTCACAACGCGGACAAAATAACAGGACCCAAACGATCTATTAAAATCACTGATCGTTTTACAAGCACCTCCGTAAATGTTATATACTGCATAACATGTACATTTTGCAAAAAGATATACATTGGCGAAACAGGGAGGAGACTGGGCGACCGTTTTCGTGAACATCTCCGAGATGTTGAAAAAAATGACAAAGACGCATCCAAACCAGTCGCGCGCCATTTTAATCTTACTCACCATTTTAAACAACACATGACAATCTGCGGCCTTTCCCTACACCAGGGTAACACAGAAAGCCGTAAAAACCTAGAACAAAAAAAATCATCTTTCAAATCGGTACTCTCAAACCCCACGGAATCAACGAACGCTTTTCATTCAACTAATTTACATTTGTTTTTTACGTCACCAAATTTCCACCAATAGCGTAGCTCCACCGCTTACTATATAAAACCACACACTACCCACAATTCCTTGATTCGCTCCGACGAAGGGCTAGCGCTCGAAACGTCAGCTATTTGAATCTTTTTACGGTGGTCAATTTACCTTATCGACTCAGTCGATAAAACTAAATTCTCGACTTTCAAACTTACCCTTCTTGCTTTTTCCGACGGTGAAAAGTCAGATAACAAACGCATACTAAGTTTCTCAATGGGCTTTGTAAAACTTACAACAATATAACTGAAGATCTCGAACTCCTTGTTTTTTTTTTCGCAGATCGTCTTTATGGTCTGGCTGGACAGAAGATTGAACTGCACGCAGCTCTTTAGAACCTCTAATTTCATTGGACCTGGGTATCACGCAGCTCTATAGACCAATATCACGCTAGCAAGGCACAGAAAATATATTTAATGTAATGGTTAAAAGAGTCCAGTATCAAATTCAGCACATCGATATTAGTAAAACTGTAAAGTTTCGTAAAGATTGCTCGTACACTGACGGAGATATGAACTTTTGAAACTTAGTACTCTGGCCTATTTTTTAAAAAGAAGTGTATGGGAAATACACAAAAACGAGGCTGGAGGGCAATCTATGCCCGTCCACCATACATTTCTTTGTAAAAATTCTCAGTTTCAAAATTTCATATCTTCGTCAGTTTGCTAGCAATCTTTACAAAACTTTGTAGTTTTACTAATATCGATATGCTGAATTTGATGCTGGGCTCTTTTTCCCAATAAATAAATATATTTTTGTGCCATGCTAGCGTGATATTGGTATATTGTTTTCAGGGCTAGGGTCCATTGTTGTGTTTGTTCTATTGTTTTCTCGGCCAATCAGAGAAGACTTTCTGAGGCGAAAACGTCATTTTACATTTCCGGTTTGAGAACCTTAACTTTTCATCTAATTGTAACCTGAAAATCTGAGGGTGGTATGAGCATCCCGAATAACTATTTAGCGAAACAATTTGTTGGGTGCCCCTGCTTCGCTTAATCTCATCACTGTTGTAAGATCTCCCCAAATCAGTGCTGACCGAACAAGTAATGATAAAAAAATAGCATTTTTAACCATTTAAAATTTATTTTATGTACAAGTTTGAACATTTTTTTTTCGTTTTTTTTTTATAACCAATGTTATACCTCAAGGTCATCAATGAATTTACATCATAACTTTAAGTTTGCTTAGCAAAAATTTTATTATACAATGTATGTATATGACGTCATAATATTACCATTTCACTCTTGGAGTCAAATTATGTAACATTTGAATCTGTGAACGAAGTTACTGCCGGCAGTACTTTCCTGTGGTGTACAAGGTGGTTCTAACTTTTGAGTCTGTAGATGTTATCCTAAAGTGTGACCATTCAAATGAAAGCTACTGAGCAGTTCTTTCCTTTGGTACTGTTTATTATGCTGTTATAAGGTAAGCCGAACTTTTGAGTTTGTGAATGAAGTTACTGAGCAGTACTTTCCTGTGGTGTTGTTTATTATGTTGTGCAAGGTGGTTCTATCGTTTGGGTCGGTGGATGAAATCCTCACAATTTGACCATCATGAAAGCTACAAAGCAGTCCGTTTTAAATTCAGAATTTTTAATGATTTTGATTGGAGCAGCTCTTAGCAGTGAAAGTTTTAACAAAATACGAACCCTGATTTCTGAACTGTAAAATCCAAATACATAAAAATTCTTCCCGAGTAAGTATGACAAGCCTGCATGTTAATCGCTACAAAACAGAATTGCTATTTTAAAACATACATTATATAACAAACACTTAAAAATATTTTTTGTACGTTGGCAGTTGTCATACAAGTGTCTTTCTGAAAACTAAAGGTCGACACCGTATAACATGGGACAAAAGATATCTGGAACCAAGAGAAAATAATCTAAGATAACAAATTGGGCCTCTCCCAATGAAAATTATATTTAATCTATTATTAGTTTAGTGTCATACTGCAATTGGTCAGTTTGAGGCATGACGTCATGTAATTTTAGTTGAATTTTCAGCCTCTTACACAACATGCGATTTCCGTTCACTGTACAAGGAAAATATCTTCAGCAATTATTAGAGCTATATGATATATGACAGCTGATCTTTGTGGAATAGAGACCAGTGGTCAATTTTGCTAACAAGAATGCAAATGACCTTCACAGCATGGGCGCAAGCTAATATTAAATTGAAAATAATTATCACGGGGCTCTGTTCTCCTAGATCATCTTCTCTTGCTGGAACTGGTAACTGAATGCATGAGCAGAAAGCTGTATGTACAATCTATGTTTCCTTGAGGAAACCAAGTGTTAAAATCTTACTCCTCACACACATGTTTACTCAAATCTCTCATATGATGATATCACTCAACAAAGCTTGTGTCCACATGAGCAAGGTATCCCATGGGAGATTCAAACATTGATGTAGTTCATGAACATGGCTTAGGTCATGTCTGCACATCTGCATAGAAGAGGTGTCTGCTTTATACAATAATTTTTGGAAGGCAACAAAAATATAGCCTCAGTGTATTGTTTGCATATCCAGTACTTAGGGGAGAAGACTACCAGCAACATCAGTTAGAGGATGCGATGCTTAACATACACCATGACATGATACACCATAGCTTTATAGCTTTCGACATGGAAGCTCTGTCCTCGCATTTATCTCTTGTTCAGTTCTGTCAATGTCATGTTTGGAGGCAAAAACACGAATTTGGATGTCCCGAGCTCTGATCAAATTCTCCAGTGCTTCTTCTATGCATCCCAAGTGCTTGAGTGCACAACCCAGACCATAGTAAGCTCTGGCTGTGTCCAGATGATCTTCACCTGAGAAATAAAGCATTGGATTAGACCATATTGTAGAAGTAATGTCAAAGGAAACAAGATTTATTTTAATAAGATTTACTTATTAAATTTTGTGGTGACTTTATTAGGGTGAAAGATTTTAGTGAGAACTTTTTGGGGGTTGGCAAAAAGTGTAACAGTTACCTTTTTATTGAGAGATAAAAGGGACTTCTTGGGGGCTACATTCTGGGCCAATGGACTTTTTGGGGGTCTGGTTTAAGCCTAAAAAGAACTTTTTTGGGTCTGGTTTAAGCCTAAAAGGACTTTTTGGGGGTCTGATTTTAGCCTTATAGGACATTTTTGGGGTCTGACAATTTGGCCTCATTTGCACCTTCCTGTCTCTATTATAGCTGAATACCCCCCCCCCCCCCACCCTCCTCCTACATTAAAAATAAAAATCAGAGCATAAAAGCCTGCACTTACCCAACAGAAAGTGTCTCATTGCAAGAGACTCTTTCTTGAAAGTCACAGCTTTTTGATGTTGACCAAGCTGCAGATAAACTTTGCCAATGTGATCCAGCAGTGTGGCAGTAAAGGGATGTGTACCCAGCAACTCACGGTACCTGACCAAACAGATGTTCTCCCAAATGTTGGCAGCTGCTTTGTATTTCTTACTGACAAACATGGCCACTGCAACAATGAAACACAAAACTAACAGTTTTGCATATTTTCTAGAATTATAGCTGAAAAGGAACATAGCCATAGACCTGGGGTGGTAGAGTTGGGAGAAAGCCTGTGCATCGGCTGTAAAATTATCAGAAGGAATGTAGAAGAATTGTGAAGCCTCATGTGCCACTAAGGCATGGGTAGGATGATGATGAAAATGATGATGATGATGAAAATAATCATCTGCCTTGATTACCTGCATTCTTTCCAAGGAAGCTTTTCAGAATGACTGACATCACCCTTAAATTAATTCAAAGGGGACAGACCTCAAATAAATGTGGCTACTAAATATATCTGAATTTCATAACTGTTCATCAGTAGGATGCCCAAAATGTGTGCAATTCCACAATTGGTTTCGGCTCCATTAAATCCTATACCAATATTTATTGAAGATGTCGGAGCATGTCCAACCTATGTCGAATTTGAGACCTTTTTTTTTCGCACTCATTTTGCCTCATTTTTGGCATGTAATCTACAAATGAATTGCAAAACATTGTTCAGAATTTTTTTATGCTGTAGTTTAAGTCGTTTTAGAGAAATAACGTATGCAAAAAACAAAAATTAACTAAACTCCCTGTCTTTCCGTTGAATCCCGCTCGAGAAAATGAATCCCAAAGTTTACCCGAATTTCTCGATTTTATGCCAAGGTTTTTTCACTTCAGATGGCCAAGTTTGGGCCCGTGCCGCTAAATCCCGCTCAAGAAAAATTTATCCCAAAGTTCATTCCCTCAAAATCGCTTCATTTTTATCGCCGATGGTCAGCAAAGGTGTCGCAAAGCATGTCGGGATATCAATGGCGACATCGAGCACGGAAGGCCCACCGAAACAAACTACGGAAAATATTATAAGTCTCGAAGCACTTCGGATATCGGGCATTTCGACTACGGCACGGGATGGCAAATGGGCCACAACTCACAACACTGGCCCTTTTCTGATCCGAAGTGATTCCAGACTTTCCCGCCGGCTCCGTCTTGCCAACCAACGTCTATTTTCACCTCGAGCGCGAAATGGCGATTTAGACACAAAGTGGGACAAGAAACACGACTCGTTTCTTTGAGAGGTGCTAGAGACTTACGGACTTAATGATGTCCTTCCATCACCGGACGGGCCTCAAACATACACACGCCACGGACGATGTGTTAACCGAAGCGAACTCACGATCGATAAGCGAGCCAGGCGCGCGTAAATAGCGGTATTTTTGTTCAGGTTGTTGGCACTGGTCAAGAGCATTGCGGTCGCATAGTCTCACGGCCAATCTGCTTTTAATGGCGTCGTTTTGGAGCACGTTTCGTACAGTTTTGGAAGGAACTACGCTCGGATGTACGGTCAAATCACTAGAGGGCCAGAACTCATCTTTCTTCAGGTAGTTTAGTTAATTTCACTTTTTATATACGTTTTTTTTTCTCTAAAATGACGGGAAAACCAGCATACAAATTTTGGAACGATGTTTTGGAGTTAATTTGTAGGTCACATGCCAAAAATGAGGCAAAATAAGCGCGAAAAGACAAAAAAAGGGTCTGAAATTCGACATAGGTTGGTAATGCTCCGGACGCTTCAATTGCAGAACATTTTAGGAGGAGCCACCCACAGTGTGAGCACAGTTACTGACAAAACAAATTAGTAAGGAAAACAGCGCAAAATAAATGTAGTACATTAAATAACGAAATAAACACACACGTCAACTAAATAAGCCAAGCAAACGCACAATTTAATGAAAATTGCGCGCGCGCACCTGTATCAACCTGAATGGAAGCAATATAGAATTAAATAGGGGCGCTAGGATGATATGAAGGATCTAAAATAACAAAGGATACGGCGGTGTCTCTCAATTCTGGATTGCTAGTCTAATTTCTTGTAGTGTAGTGCCATACTTCTCAATGATAGTACCGTGGCGTTTGAAGAATTTAGTAAACGATTTACTAAGGAGCGTAGATTTGAACCCTTGGTGAAGGAGACATGATGAAAGTCGGCGAAGTCTACGTATAAAATCCAACTTCGATGTGCAGATTCTAGCATATCTTACCAATTGAGATATATAAACACCATAGGCCGGATTGGCGGGAATGTTGCTGTCCATATGAGGAAAATTGACAATCCGAAATGAGAAGTCATCCCTCTTGTCGTAGACGCTGAGATGGAAAGGTGTATTGCTGTCACCATTCTTGATTCTCGTGTCCAGATAACACACTTCATTTGATGTTAAGGTAGTGTCCTTTAGTTCCAGGTCCGACGGGTAAATGTCGCTGATGTAATTTCCAAAATTTTCATTGTTAACGCTCAATAAATCGTCGATATTGTTACGTATATGGTTTGTTTTTACCATATATGGCATGGTACACGTGTATGTACATTTCATAGCATCTTACATGAAGTATGATTAAACGAGTTGAGTTGAATCAAAATGGTGTCGCGTTGTGCCATCGCAAACATGGTGTCAGAAGTGATTTATTAATCTTACAGCGAGCTGGCAGTGCTCAAGATTATTTAACCGAGTTGGTATTCAGTCAAAGCAGTTACTGAGGCGAAGCAAAGCCACAACTCCGTGATTTGCTATGAAAAGCTTTTTCATTCATCGACCACATGCGTGGATCTATGTGAAAAGATGCCAGACACCGAACAAGCTACTTCTCCGCAGCCTCAAATATACAGTTTTCCTTCAAACTTTCCAGTACCAAGCGCCATGGTATGTTGAGGCGATCTCACCAGCCACAATTGGGAATTTTTTAAGCAACAATGGCAAGATTACGAGGTGGCAACGTCTTTGGATAAAAAAGACCAAGCAGTTCGATTAGCGACTTTCAGGTCAGTCATGGGAAAAGAGTGCCTACAAATCTACCTCAATCTAAATTTTGGCACCGCAGAAGTTACGATTACTTCAGCATTGGCAGCGTTGGAAGATTATTTCCTACCGAAGAGAAATGTGGTGTATGAGAGGTACGTTTTTAATTCCTGTATTCAATCGCCCGAAGAAACTGTTGATTGCTGTGTCAATAGATTAAGAAAGCTCGCATCATCCTGTCAATTTGGAACTCTTACCGAAGAGATGATACGCGATAGATTTAGTCATTGGAATACAAGGTCAAGGCACGAAAGCTAGATTGCTTAGAGAGAAAGATTTGTCTTTGGATAAAGCTCTTGACATGTGTAAATCAAGTGAAATCACTAATAAGCAGTTGAAGTCTTTACAGAGTGATGGTAAACACAGCAATGAGAATTACACTTGCTCCGTGACAAGCAAAAACCCAAGTTTAAGCCTAAACCTAAGTCTCCAAACAAAAAGAAGAGCCCAAATCCTTCAAATCGAGTTTGGAAATGCAAGTTCTGTGGTCAGCTAAAGAAGCATGCAAAGCCAACAGATTGTCCAGCCTATGGTCAGCAATGTCTAAATTGCAAGAGAATGAATCATTTCGCCAAGGTGTGTCTGATGCCCAAAGAAAAGGTTCACACAACAGAAGAAGTAGAAGAATATGATTCAGAGGAATCATTGTTGAAGATCGAAGAGATCACTGCAATTAGTGGGTGTGGTAAACAGTTGACATCCAGTGTTACATTTCTAGTAGAAGGAAAGTACAAAGAGCAAATTACTTGTCAGTTGGACACTGGTGCAACCTGCAATGTGATCAGTCACAAAGATTTAGTTCAACTGTTACAGAATGGAGATCCTCCTGTACGCAAGTCCAAGTCAAAGCTAAAGCTATTCGATGGCACCTTAATGCAGCCAATAGGTGAGATCACTCTCACAGCAGAAAGAAAAGGCAAACGTCTAGACCTGAAATTTCAAGTTGTTAACAGCTCTAACAAGCCCCTTCTGTCAGCCGAGACGTGTGAGCAGTTAGGACTTCTCAAGGTGGAGATAGATCCTGACGAGTCCATTCATGTTGTGAAAAGCAGTAACCTGACCAGAGAGCAGATTTTGACCAACTACCGAGATGTCTTTGAAGGGCTAGGCAATATCGGGGACACATCTATCATCACTGACCCCAATGTCAGGCCGGTGCAACACTCTCCACGTCGAGTGCCATTCGCCCTACGAGACAAAGTCAAAGCTAAACTTGATGACCTAGAAAAAAAAGAAATTGTGGAGAAGGTCTCGATGCCGACTGAGTGGATTAGCAGTATGGTTGTGGTAGCCACACCAAACAAGATTAGAATATGCCTGGATCCTGAATACCTTAACAAGGCAATCATCCGCCCGAAATACCAAATGCCCACTCTGGAGGATTTGCTACCCAAGCTGAGCAAAGCAAAGGTGTTCAGTACATTGGATGCTAAAGATGGGTTTTACCAGGTAAAATTAGATGAGAGCAGCAGTCTGAAGACCACATTCTGGACGCCATTTGGGCGATACGAGTACCTGAGATTACCTTTCGGCATCAACTTAGCCCCCAAAGATACAAGAGAAGCTTAGTGGTCTTCCTGGTGTAGAGATCATTAGAGATAACATACTGGTGATGGGCTATGGTGAGAATGAAGAGGAAGCAAATCAAAACCATGATGAAAATCTTATTCGTCTGCTAGAACAAGCTCGTAAAGCTAATCTTCGTTTAAATAGCAGCAAGATGAACCTCAGAAAGCCTGAAGTTCGATTCATGGGACATTTGATTACCAAAGATGGGTTACAGCCAGACCCCGAAAAAGTCAAAGCCTCCTAGGTTTCGTTAATTACTTATCCAAGTTCCTGCCAAGGTTATCAGAAGTTGCACAGCCACTGAGAGAAATTACCGCAAAGGAAGCGAAATTTGTTTGGTCTCAGCAGCATGAGGCAGCATTCCAGGAAGTGCGAGAGCTTGTAATCAAACACCCGGTACTCAAATATTATGATCTGCAAGAAGAAGTCACAGTCCAATGTGATGCAAGCGAATGTGGGCTAGGAGCAGCTTTGTTGCAAAATGGTAAGCCGGTTGCTTTTGCCTCAAGGACCCTATCTCAGACTGAGAGACAATATGCACAGATAGAGAAAGAATGTCTGGTCATTGTATTCACCTGCAAAAGATTTGGTCAATATCTTGCTGGTTGTGAGAAGATTCTGGTTGAATCAGACCACAAGCCCTTGCAGACCATTTTTCAAAAGTCTGTCCTGTCTGCGCCATGTCGATTACAGAGAATGCTGTTGAGACTTCAGCGCTATAACCTAGAGGTCAAGTATAAGCCTGGAGCACAGATGTATGTTGCCAACCATTTGTCTAGAGCCACACTTACAGCCAAGACAGAAACGCAAGACAACTGTCAAGTTTTTGCCCTAGAAGTGGAAACACTTACTCCCTTTGATTCTATCAAAGTAGCTCCAGAAAGGCTAACACAACTGCAAAAGTGTACAGCACAAGACCTCGTCTTGGAAACCCTGAAAACCACTGTCTTTACAGGTTGGCCTGAGAGAAGAGAAGAAGCCCCAGTACCAGTTCAAGACTACTGGAATTACCGAGACAAGATTTCGCTCCACAATGGAATTCTATTCAAGAGTCAGAGAGTGATTGTTCCCAAAGCCATGAGGTCAGAAATGTTGTCAAGAATACATTTGAGTCATCAAGGTGTTGCTTCTTGCTTATGAAAGGCTAAGGACATTGTTTTCTGGCCTGGAATGAATGCAGAAGTCAAAGCTCTAGTCTAGAGATGCTTAGTATGTGCAGAGTTTCAAGCTAAGAACACTTGTCAACCGATGCAATCTCATCAAGTCCCAGACAGGCCATGGAGCAAAGTAGCCACAGATTTGTGCACTGTTAACAGGAAGAACTACATCACAGTTGTTGACTATTACTCAGATTTTGTTGAAGGGAATGAACTTGAGGACACCACCTCACATGACGTGATACAAGTCTTTAAAGAACAATTCAGTAGACATGGGATCCCGGACACTGTAGTTTCAGACAATGGACCTCAGTTCAGCAGCCAAGAATTTCATGAGTTTTCACTTAGCTGGGAGTTTAAACATGTCACATCTTCGCCACACTACCCTTAGTCTAATGGTAAGGCCGAGTGTTCAGTGAAGAATGTGAAACAGTTGTTCAAGAAAGCTGAACGTGACAGCAAAGACCCCTGGCTAGCTCAATTAGATTACAGGAACACTCCCACCGAAGGTGTAGGAACCAGC
The DNA here is from genome assembly GCA_024195265.1 of Dendrophyllia cribrosa. NCBI lineage: Eukaryota > Metazoa > Cnidaria > Anthozoa > Scleractinia > Dendrophylliidae > Dendrophyllia > Dendrophyllia cribrosa. The sequence goes on from JAJLRJ010000003.1 coordinate 1,107,723, forward strand.
GCAGAGGCTTATGTCTCGCAGAACGCGAACTCTCCTGCCCACCACAACAAGTCTCTTGCATCCACAAGTGAGTCCAAATCCTACAGAAAGGCTTGAGTTGAAAAGGCAAAAGGCCAAGTTTTACCATGATCGTCATGTGAAACAGCTACCTGAATTGGAAATTGGACAGGAAGTAAGAGTTGTACCCCTCCAAAAGAATCAAGCATGGAAGCAAGGTACCTGTGTCGATAAGCTTTTCAACAGGTCATACTTAGTCCAAACAGGCGACAAGACATTAAGAAGAAACAGGCAGTTTCTTAAACCTGCAGCAGAACCCTCAGCAAAAGACAAGCAAAGCACCATTGCTGACTCACCTGATCCTGAATTGGTAAACCATAAGGAGGTACCAAGCAAACCTGTGTTGCCTGGTGGGACTACTACTCCTGCAAAGATTTCCACAAGTGCGACCCCTGCCAAAGAGACAAAGGTTCCAGTGCCAGGAACTCAAAAGACAAGGACCCGGAGTGTTCATCTGCCGACAAGATTTAAAGACTTTGAGATGAGACATTAAGTTTATACACAGACTTTGAACACTTTAATAAAGAACAGAGCAGTTTGCCTAAGTTTTTTTGCAAAGTTCTCCTTTCTTCCTTTTAAAGAAAGGGAGATGTTACGTATATGGTTTATTTTTACCATATATGGCATTGTACATGTGTATGTATTTCATAGCATCTTACATGAAGTATGATTATGCCATCACAAACAGATATAATGAAAGGTGTTGCTAAATTGGACGGCTTTGGCCATATCTTGCTTCATTGTTCTGAGCATGAAATCATACTCGAAGGTGTGGAGGAACAGATCAGCCAACAAAGGTGCGCTGTTAGTGCCCATTGGTATGCCAATAATTTGCCGAAAAACTGAGTTTCCGAAGCAGACGTAGATATTTTCGATAAGAAAGTCAATAGTGAGGCACAGTTCCCTACAGGAGAAGTAAGTGTACTTCGTAGACTTCCTATCATTAGCCCAGAATGTGTGGAAATTGTTGGTTGCTATGAAACTCTTTCCTCTGGTGTTAAAAACCCTTTTGAGTAGATCATGGAGTTGATGTTTAAGTTTGGTGTGTGGAAGGCTAGTATAAAGAGTGGGAAAGTCCCAAGTACTCACCTGATTAACATTGAAATACCCCCCACCCAACCCAGAGGACTATTATTGGAAAGAATAGAGTAGGAAGAAAGGAAAAATAGATACATGTAGATTGCAAATGAGACACTTACTTCCCAGGTCACAAAATCCACCAGCCAAAAGCATGCGTTCCATTTTTCCAGAGCCATCAGAGCGCACCAACTTCCGACGTACACCAATGCCTTGTGCAATTAGTGAGATGCCTTTCTTTTTGTCTCCTGCAACAAAAATGCAAAGTCCCAGCTTGCACTTACAGTGACCCTGGCATTCTGTGTCATTAATCCCAAGTTGATTCTGGAGATCATGTGCCTTTTCAAGGTTACTTTTGGCTTCTGTAAGGTAGGCATCCTTGTAGCCATAGTAACAAAGCTGTTTGAATCCGATGGACACAAGACAGTCACTGTAAAGGGTTTGGTCAGGCAGTGCTTTTGCCACTGCCAGAAACTTGTCATACAATGAAATAAATTCATCCCTGTTCATGACTTTAGCCAGAAAATTCACAGTTTCTGTTGAGACACCAACTCCATGACACTTCAGAAAGTCATCTTCTGTTGATGACGTGAGGGCATGGACAATGTTTGCTTTGTTCAACTGATACTCGTCTATAGCAGTCTTGCAGTTTGTGGTAATGAAGTCATCATTCAACCGTTGCAAAAGTGCAAGATAATGCCATGAAAACAGCCTGATTGCCATATTGTATCCTTTACATGAATCCTCCCTGGATGCAATGCAAAATGCTTGTACCAATGGATGCAAGCTGTATTGCAGATGATTGTCAACTTCATCTTGTTGAACCAGTGAATGTGATACAAGTTTGTTAAGTAAAAGCTGAAAATCTTGTTGATCTTCATTGCGAAACAAAACAGTCTTTGCTTCCTCTTTAGTGAAAATTGTCGGAAAAACAGCCAGTGTGGAAAGACCTTTCTTCACTTCAGGTGGTAAATGGTTGTAGAACACTTCGAGAAGAAAGTAAAGTTCCTGAATGTTTGGATCCTTTGTTTTGAGGAAACTATGTGGACAGGTTTGAAGCTTTCTGTGAAGCTCCATTGGATCAATTGTTTTGGTCGTCAAAAATGATGCCGTCAATTTGAGTAGCAAGGGGATACCACCACAAGCCTTTGGCTTTGCAAATAGGCTTGCAAGTTGGTCTGAAATGCCATGTGCATAATTTTTCAGAAAGGAAAAAGATGGCTCCTCATCTAAAGGCTTCAGTTGAATGTGATCGGTCAAGAAAGGAAAATCCAACTTTGACAATGGATTTCTGCTTGTTATGAGTATAACAAGATTCTTTGCATGTTGACCGATTTCCTGCAAAAGTCGATTAAAGGCAGACTCATCACCAATTTGTAGATCCTCAGCATTATCCAAAACTAGCACAGTTTTTTTTTCAAGGGATGCCAGGTATCTTTTCACTTGCAAGACTGGATCATTCCCAACAGGGATGCCTATTATCTCAAGCAAATTCTTAGCTGCGAGCGTAACAGATGTCACTGTTCTTAGGCAGAGATACAGCACATCTTTTCCCTTTTCTAGCATCATATAGCCCACATCAATGGCTGCAGCAGTCTTTCCATATCCTGGTGGAGCAACTAAAGTTATAAGGCTTGTGTCATCAGAAGTCAATAACCTTGTAATTTTCTCACAAACTTCTTTCCTCCCAACCAATTTAGGAACCCTGTTTGGAAGGTCAAAAGAACTTGGTTTGCTCACATTTTCTTCTCCAAAAGATTCACCTTTAAAATAAAAATAAAATATTTACCATAATGAATTTAGAAGACTTAAATTAAGGTACCAAAACCAGTCTCCTCTTCCCATGGGTTAAAAAAGCCTCCCCCTCCCTGCAGCATTGAATTTATGTTGTGGTTCAAACATTTCTTTGGTTTGAAAATTTTCAAACCAGTTTGATTTTCGTTTTTCTTTGTCCTGCACAGAACCACTGTGGCATTTCATAAGTACAGAGATAAATACTGGGGGGGGGGGGGGGGGGAATCATTGATGTTAATCACGGCAAAAAAACTAGCGTTCACCGTACGGAAAACGAAGGTCGAATTCACGGAAAACGCGGCAATTTCCTAGCGTTTACCAGTGTTTTGCATTTGGAAAATCCGAGGTTTTCCGTGTGTTGTCTTGTTGGTGAATTCCAGTATTCGTTCCATTATCCGGTAGTTTTCCTTTGCGGTAAATGCAGGAAAACGAATCATTTTCCGGCGTTAACCGCTCGGTTAACGCTCGGTGAACAGCTTGTTTTCCTTTTGTTCATTGGTATTTTCCGACTGTAAACAGCGTATTCACCGGAGTTAGCGGCTGAAAACAAGCATTTTCCGGGAAGGGGAATGCGTGTAAATACTGGAGAACGTAATGTTTTCCTGTGTTCACTTCGGGTTAACTCATAGAAAATAGCATGTTTTCTTGTGTTCGCAAGCATTTTTCGCACGATAAACGAACTGTTCACAAGAGTTTTCCAGTCGAAAGCATACATTTTCCAGCATTTTTACCGCGATGGTGAATTCGAGTAAATTCGGTGAAACGCATTTTCCGGCGTTTTACCGTTCAGTACTGTTCGGTTAACATATGGATAATAAAGGGTTTTCTGCCATTCACAGCCGTTTTGCGCATTCCAACATTATGTTCACTGGAGTTAACCAGTCGAAAAAATGTCATTTTCCAGTATTTTCTGCAAAGGTGAATTCGAGTAAATTCGTGCACCGCATGCATTTTCACGCGTTTACCGCCGCTCGGTTGATTGTTGTTCTCCACATTCGATCCAATGAATTTCACCTCTTCGATTCAACTACACTGAAATTTGTAAAAGCATTTTGTCCCATTTTTCTCTCCCAGACACAAGAACTCATTCAATTACTCTCAGCTTTTTGTCCCATTTTCCTCTCCCAGACACAAGAAGAACTCCATCAATTATTCTCAACATGTTTATTGATAAACAGTCAAAGTGTTAGCGGTACAGTTTAGCGTTTTATTATTACAAAACTAATTCAGAGTCCATAATTGACCCTGATAACAATCATGTTTTTCAGTCTTTGAGTCTTTCACAATAATTTACTTTACACATATTTTTAATTCTACTCTCTACAGCAAAAAAAAAAAGAAGCAAAACCCTTAAGAAAAGTGCAATTCAAAGTGTAAATTTGGGGAACAATAATTGACTGTCTAGTCTGAAATGTGTAGGTCTGATCTATACAAACTATAACCTGAAGTTCTAAATACATTAAATTTCTAAACTTAACTTTATCATGCATTTTGTAACAATAACTGTAAAAGTTTAAAGAACTAAATATGTGAACTTCATGTACTTAAGGAAGTCAAGGCGAACATTCTGAGAATGCCACCTCAATACATTAAAACTTATGCTGGCATCAGACCTATTTGAAATACTTCTGATACTTGAAATCGCAACTGAAGAACAAAATTAATGTAATTGACTTTTATATTTTAAAAAATATCAATTAGCCACACGTCAAATAAACATTTTCTCAAATCTTCAATTCTGAAGTCTACATCTATCTTCATCCCTGATGATATGTCATTAATATATTAATATAACATTTTGAGCCAAATATGAAAATCAATGAAATTTCTAAAAATATTAGCTTCAAGAGAGGAGCTAGAAAATATGTGTATACCTGCTGTACATAGTAAAAAAGTCATGTAATATACAGTCTTGAAACTCTCTTGTAATCATCCACCCTTGTACAAAAGTGATCACTTTAAAGTGCTAATTAATTGCTTGTGGGAAAATTTAAATCAACAAATTTTCTGAATTCGAAACTGATTTCGGACAGATATCATTGTGCGACCCCTATCATTGTGTAAAAAATATAGCTAATTTACATGTAGAGCTAACAAGAGGTGGTTGCCAGGAGAGAGTTGACTGTACACTTAACAATTATTAAATGGTGAGCTCGAGATTTCTATCGTGTGATGGTTTATGAGTGCGAAGCCCAAATCAACTACCGTAAACTACTGCTTATAAGCCCTGGGCTTATACAACTTCGTAAGGGTTTTTGGGCTGTCAAGCAAAAAATATTGTGAAAAATAAGCGTTGTTTTCATTAATTTGGTGCAAATTTTTGTAAAGAATTGCTGTTAAGGAACTGTGGTGTACTTATATATAGGAAAGGGTACCACCAAGATAATGTTTTGTAACCAAACTGATGGGCCTATATAACCCGGTGGGCGTATTAGCGGGGGGCTTATAAGCGGTAGTGTCAGTACCACACATAGAAATCAAGAGCGAGTACAGTTTTAGTATAAATCTACTAGAGGTTCAAAAAATTATCCAAATACTCTTCACAGACGCTTTGAAAACGTGAAGAAGCGGCCACCATTTTGTTGACAACCACTCTACTCACTTTCTACAACAGAATAGATAGTGAGTAGCGTAGCGTAGCCAATAAGAGAACAGCATTCATAATAAAATGCTAGTAGATTTATACTAATGGGCATTATTATTAAAATTACATGGTGGTGGCCCAAAGCAATTTTTCTGGGACCTCACTTCTACTTCTATTGCTTGGTCTACCAACTCTTCTAGGTACTGATTGCCTCTTTTGTTGATTGGTCATTGAGGATTTATATCTTTGGTCCAAAATACCAAAGAAGTTTGAAACTTCGTCCGTCCTCCAAGCGAGAGGCCTTGTCACAAGAACTGTCTCCTCTTCTTGATCAGATTCATCTGAGGAGACTAGACTCAGGTGCAAGGCCTCATAAATTGTTTCCTTCTTCTCTTCTTCACTTGCTACTTTGAGTCTCTTCTCCAGTTTCTAATAGAAAAAAAAATGTGAGAAAGAAGGATTTATAATATACGGTATAGCAAGGAATTCCTGCAATAAAGCATTTTTAAAGGCACTTGTATGAACCTCGGTGTCAGTGGTTTGAGTTGTTTTTGGTCTGAAATTTTTAAAACCAGATCTGATTTTAACATTTCCCTACTTTTAGATTAAACTTAAATTCAAACCTCCCAAATTAAAGTTACAAGAAGCTGATATAATAATTGGCAGAGTTGAAAAGAACTCCTGTAAAACAAGTTTTTTCAAGCACCATGTGAACATGAGAAAAGGAAAACCAAACTATTTAACTGAGTTATACTAGAGATGCCCTTACCCTTTTAATTCTTTGTCGCCTCTTTTGCTCCCTCTGGTATTGTTCATAAGTGCCGTTTTCTTCCTGTCGTCTCCTTTTTTTTGATGACATGTAGTTTTGAGAAATAGCATCTAATGAAAGGAAAGGTACACTACAATCAGTTACATGAAGAAAATGGTCAGTTTAAACAATCATATTAGTCATTTAAAATTCATTACTTTTTCTTTGGAGAGTTGTGGCTGTTGCATGTAAATAGAGCACTTAGTAGTAAGCCCATGTCCGCATGAAACAAAATTCATAAATTTGGAGACTGATCGTTTATAACATCCTGGTAGGGGGGGGGGTTGAGGGGGGGGGGGGGGGGGTGGTGGTGGTTTTATTTTGTGTATAAAACATTGTACCCCCCCCCCCCCAATTACGATTTAAAAAAATGTACCCCCCCATCCCTTGCTCTCCTTTCATTTCTTTCTATAGTTTAATAATAATTCATATATTTGATAAGTGATGGGTAGCTGGGTGGTTGAAGGACTGCTGACCATTCAAGATTGTCCTGTTCACCAGCAAACTCATTTCCACGGTCTCTCTTGTTCATGCTGTTGCACCAGGTTCAATGGTTCACCAATGGCTAGTCTCTCATCAAAACGAGTATCCATTTCAGTTGTATTTTATATAATATATTTTTAACTTTTTTTTAGATTGGCATTATTTCAATAACTGTTATATACATGTGGTTGCTACAGCCATTTGTATGTCTTTAAATTTTACCCCTTGAGGTGCAAGGTAAAAAACAACCTCCCCGAATGGAGCTTGTTGAAAAAAATCCCCCCCCAGGACGTAATAAACGATCAGTCCCTTGGAGACTCAGTGTGAAATGTGATTTCCAGTCTCCTTAAGACAGAAGGATTTCTGTACAATGCAACAATGCACTTGGTTGCATTTACCTTAAATTAATATAACACACCTAGAATTCGTCTCTCTGTACAGACAGAATCATTTTGAATCTGCTCTATTTGTTTGACCTCTCTCAACATGGTGGCTAATACATCTTGGTTTGGTGGTTCATTCTCTCTATGAAAAAAATAAAATTGCATAATTATGACATATTAATAGTATGACGGACAATCAAACTACAGATTATAAAGTATGGATCAAACCATCTATGGTGTTTGCTTTATTTTCCTCCCTCAGACTCCGTTCCCAAACAAGGATCTGGCTTGAAGTTGCACTTGGTTGGACTTTCACTTCTATTTTCATAGAATTTATTCCTTCAAATCCATTTACATTGCAATTAGCCCCCAGTCCATACATGTATTTGGCTATTACATTTTAAAAATGGCCTAATAACATTTCAAAGTGAGGGGCCATACAAGCCCATTTGCCTGTTTTGCCTTCCCAGTCACTGAGGGACGCAGTGTTTCAATGCTTTTAATCTAAGTATGCGAAAGGGGTACCATTTTCTATGGATGGGAATAAGAAAGGGGTGCCTTTTCCATCTAAATGGTTAGGGTTAGCTAATGCTGTCTGAGCTGTCAAAATTTGGCCAGTCAGCGTGAACAGGGTCCAAAATTAACTTTTTTATATCAGCGCCAGCTGGCGACTAAACAAAAAATTTCAGTCGTCAGATGGCAAATTCTGGTTGCCAATTTTTTAAAAATGCTTACTCTTACAATAAAACTTGAAAAAAAAAAAGACATTTTTTCCCTTTCTATACCACTTTTATGCTAAAATAATCATACTCCAAACAATGACCACAATAAAGTCTTGTGTGTATGTGTCACTTATTTTCGACTTTGTTGTGAACTAATTACCTTTTGAAGAGGCAAAGTATCTGACTTAGAATGTAGGCATAGAAAAACATCTACCTCTTAATTTGTTGATGATTTTAAACTTTCTTTTCTTCCATTAAGAGCCACAGCACAAAATTCTTAAGAACTTCGGCTAAAGCTATACAAAAGTCATCCTCGCACACAAGACCCTCCCGTATTTTGGTCGAAAGCCAAGATACAGTATGTTGACCGAAAGTTTCTTCATAATATCACAGTCAGTGGATAGCCAATCACAACAGAGATATATAGGAGGTACAAGTATTGTTTTTAGGCCAATCACAAAAAAAAAAACTGGAATCCGGTTTTTTGCACAAGATCTGGCAAGTATTTGTATCAGGCCCTGTTTCTGTTTTTTCCAGGGGAAGGGTCTGATCACAGGTTACTCCACAGTCAGCAATTTGTGTCAATGTTTCAAAGCATGAACTATTACATCATCCCATTGATCTCAACCAATCGGCATTTCGTGCAACATTTTCAATTTTTCAGAATGTTGAAACACCCACTTGCTCTCTCCCCGATCCATACCCCCACCCCCAGAGATTTTGCTACCCAGGTTAAAAAATTCTATGAAAAGACATTACTTTTCAACATCTGTTTACTGCATAAGCTAATATTTTATAAACATGATCTATTAAACTTACTTCTTGTCCGTGTTCCATGAAAGGCCCAACTGTTCCATCTTTGAACGGATATAGTGCTGTGAATGATAAAAGTGCATTAGCATTCGAACCCTTTAAGCCCTAATATCAATATTTAAATTCTCATTTCTAGTCCTAGAGAAATTGTTTGGATATCAAGAAAACTCATCTTGTTTGATCATGTCCTTAAATCTCATGACCTTTTTGATTGATAATGCATTAATAATTAAGTGCGGCGCCTTTGAAACAGGAAACAGCAGCCTGTCAAACATGGAGGCGGCAAGACAAACAATAGGTGTGATAAATCGAAATCTTAAATATGGCGCGCATTTTAAAAACGGCTTTCGTCCTTGGTTTCAAAGCCGCAATATTCTTGAAAAGAAAGTCATAATATCAATCTCAGCTGCATAAGAAAAACATGCACTAAGGATTACGTACAAGCTGTAAAAATTACTCACCGACAGATCGGGGTGGCGGGGGGTTTTTCTTTTCCTTGAAGAACTTGGCGGCGTTAGCATTCCTGTCGCTACGCTTTCCTCCGCGATCGCAGGACAATCCATGATTTTTCTCTCTAAAGCCGCAATCTTCTCCTCCATGACCTTAAAACCGGTCTCGATCCTCGTCTGGATAAACTGAAGCTTTTCAAGGACGGCATCGGAAAAATCGGTTTGATTTCCTTCAATGACTTGAAGTGAATCGTTCAGATGACTCAGCTGCGCTGTGAGTGCCGATTGATCGGTTGTATTCAATTTCTCTTGAACTTCAGTAAGTCTCGTCAAAACTAAGCGGAATTCTGAAGCAGTGGCGTTTCGAGAAGCAGCCATATTTCGATCGAATTGAAAGTCGAAAGAAAGATCAACACAGAGAGAGCGTTTGTTCGTTCGCGCGCCAGTGGGTCTTGGAGTTTTCCCGAAGATTGAAGATGCTATGAAAGCAAGCCAATGTGATTGGTTTATTCGATGGTCCATTGTTATCTCAGTTCTCCTCAGTTCTATGATTGGACAATACAACGTAGCCGCGCCCGCAGCCGTCAATAGTTTTCAGCGGCTTTGAATTAGTGTCAAGCGCAGAACTGGGTGAAATATTTTTCATCCATGTGCGAAAAGAGATCAAAACTTTGAGAAATATTCGCTATCAAAATGCCAAAAAGAAGTGCTCCTCGAAAGATGAAAAGAAGAAACAGACGTCGTATCCAATGCGCACGTTGCGCTAGTAGCTACTCGTACTCCGGATCCAGATCGCATGTGTGCAGAGAAGATTCAGGAAATGCAACCCTCCATGAAAACATCACCGATGAAATCTTGGTTCCTGAGGGTTCTTCATCATCGTCAGAAGAAAATCACTTCAATGATGTGAATGAGTCAGAAGAGGAAGACTTAAGTAGCTGCAATGAGAGCGTTGACAATGGTGTCGCTGAATCGGAACCCCTCTTGTCTGCAGATCTTCGCAGGAAACTGAAAGACAGGTTAACGAAACGCTTTAACGAGGAAGACTTGGCCCATTTTGAGGATGAGGCGTCGGATGAAGCTGACGATTTGTCTGATAACGTTGATTTTGATTCTGTCAATGAGGACTGGACTGGCTCTCAAGAAAACCATGATCCTGAAGAGGATTTTGACCAGCCACAAGCCAGTGAGCAAGCAGAGGAAAATGACAGCAACAATTCTCAGCCACTCTTGGATAAATGTGGTGTCCTTGTTTTTTGGATTTTGTTGTTCCTATGTTCTTGGCAGTCTGGATTTTCTGTGACAGACTCAGCTGTTGAGATGCTGCTTAAATTCCTAAGCCGTTTTCTTTGGTTAGTTGGAACATTTGACGAAAACAGTAGCGTCGCTGAACTAGCTAAACGTTTGCCCAACACCCTTTACAAGCTCAGGAAACATCTTGGACTATTGAACAAGGATGACTTTGTGAAGTATGTTGTATGCCCAAAGTGCAAAACCTTATATGATTATAAGGACTGTTTCCAGTTCCGTTGTGGGAGACAAGTGTCAGCTCGATGCAAGTTTGTACCATGGTCAAGGCACCCACATAGAAATAAACGAGGTAAGGCTATACTCTAAGTAGTTGAATCAAACAGGGATGGGTTAACAGTACATTGTATACAGTTAAGTTGGGGGTTCTAGTAATAGAAGTTGGAGTAATAAGGCAAGTAATTTCAGATTGGCTGATTTGAAATTATGAGTATTATTACCCCGAATTGTATGACACAATGTCCAATTTCTGACTGGATTATATCTTACATATGTATATATGGAGCAGAGTGTTTGACTGAGAACTTTAAAACCACTCGAAGATTCCATACACCACTCCATCCAGCATATCCTGCAATGACCATTTCCTCCTTAACAAACTTTACAACCTCGTTCCCAGGGCCTTTCTCTCTTCATCTACGTCATCATGGTTGGTTGCAGCTGGTCACATTGCTCCCAGAATCTGGGAGCTAACAAAAATTTATGTTAGGACAGGGGTAATGAAGTGTATAATTATCGAATGAATGGGGTTAGTTTCTAGAGAAACTGTGGTGCTGCTTCCGTGGGGGGATGAAACAAGAGAATTTAGTTTTATCGACTGAGTCGATAAGGTAAATTGACCACCCTAAAAATATTCAAGTAGCTGACGTTTTGAATCGCTCCGACGAAGGGCTAGCACTCGAAACGTCAGCTACTTGAATCTTTTTACGGTGGTCAACTTACCTTATCGACTCAGTCGATAAAACTAAATTCTCGTGTATAATTATCGCTTTAATGAGAAAAGGGAGAAGTGTTTTGAGGTATTATCGGTCATCAGAACAAGCTTATAGCCAGCCAGCACTTCGTGATTGCAAGTATTTTCAACCCGAAAGGGTTCATGTTGTTGCCAACTCAGCCAAAACGTTTCTGAGCAACGGAAAGCACATTACAAAACCTTGTTTCTTCAGGGATGGAAACATACATCGCGACGGTCAATATTTCGCGCTGGCAAATGCCACAAACCGAGCTGAATTCGACATTAAGCCAGTATCAGTACATGTATCAGTATCCTAAATTTGTGAATACACAGGTAATATTTATCCTAATGCTTTATTTTATGCTAAATTTATACTGTCAGACAGCCAATTAGCTGAAAAACCTAACTTAACTCAGAGAATATACATGTATATGTTGTGGTTCAAAATTTTCTTTGGTTTAAAATTTTTTAAACCAGTTTGATTTTTATTTTCCTTTGTCTCAGAATATGATAATGAATTTGAGACAAAGGAAAACAAAAATTAAACTGGTTTGAAAATTTTTAAACCAAAGAAAAATTTGAACCACAACATATATAATAGGCAACCGATCAAAATCAATTCACTTTGTTGACAAGATCAATATATTTCATTGGGCAACATTGTACAGATTATATTTAATATTTTATCTGCAAGCTAAGATTTAGACACAAATGCAGCACGCAAAATACAAGAATTATTGAATTTTGGTCAATAAAAGCATCATTTTTTGTAAAGCAAATGATGTGCTGATGAATAAATAAACATCTGGCTCTTTTTACCTTTGTTGAATTTAGAACATGACCAGAGGCTTTCAAAGGTGTACATATGAAAATGTTAAATACCTGTGTGTTTGAATGAATGAGCCTCTTGACAGGCATTTCTTTCGTCTTCTGTTCATTCAATAAGATCAGCGAAAGTAGTTGTTGACCCTACCCTGATGGAAAATATTTTGTGACAGGGTGGCACATGACCAGCCGCAACCAGGGTCTCTCCCAATGATGACGTACATGTAGCTGAAGAGAGAGGCCTGGGAACGAGGTTGCAAACTTTACTGAATGAATTTCCATCAGTTTTGGTTGCGTTGTTTGACATACAGGCACAAGTAGATTGTTGTGCTGAACGACAACCAAGTAAATTCATTTTCAGAAAAGCTGGAGAACAAGAACACCAAAAAGAAAATGTTGTACAATTTAAAGGTTTTTAGAGAATTTCTCAAAACCTGTGACACAAAAATGCTTATATTTGTTCTCCATATAATGAAAAGAACATTGCATGGTGACAAAATGATAGGAATTTTATTTTTTTGTGGTGAGAACAATATTTCACTCATTTGCTGCACTCATTTGTGAGATATTGTTCTTGCCACTTGAACATAAAATTCATCTCTTCTGACCACACCATAGTTAACTGTTACAATATCTTCTAAATATTGAGTACAAAGTCCCAGGGAATGAAGCCTACGAAAACCTTTGTAGCAATAGAAGTTACAGTTGAAGCACAATACCATTTAGTTTGGCGAAAACAGTTTTAACAGGGAAAAAGCAAAAGGAAGCAATTCGAGTGCTTCAAATCCAATTTGAACAGTCAATTATTATGCCTTTTTTATTATTGTAGACTCCCATCTAACTTTTGACGTTCATGTTAGTAAGCTACATGTAATCTCTTAGTGCATGGCTAAACTTTCACAAATCAATCATGTTAAGCATAGTTTCAATAAAGTACACAACATTAACATTATGTAATTATTGAAGCCCTCGTAAACAGCAAACTTATGCATTGTTCGACTGTGTGGTCAAATACTTCCGCAACAAATATAAAGAAACTTCAGGCTGTTCAGAACTTTGCTTGCAAGATAATTACAAAATCTAGGAAATATTCATGATCATATCACTCCAGGCCCTGCGCCAGCTTAATTGGCTACCAGTTAGAGACCTACTAATTTACAGAGAGTCAGTCATAGCATATAAGTGCATGAATACTTTATTGCCATCTTATTTGTGTGATAAGCTTGTTAAACGCAAAGAGGTGCATAATCGCTGTACCCAGAGCAGGGACATGTTGGAGATTCCTCTTTTTACAACTCAGTCACTGGGCAATGCTCATTGCATTACAGAGCTGTTAAAATTTGGAATGATCTAGACAATAATTTAAAACAGGTAACTTCACTCTGCATGTTCAAGAAAAAGTTGAAATTTAATATGATTAATACATTTTTAAGTAATACATACTACGTAGATTGTAGGATTTTAGGTCTTAGCAGATCTATAGTTTTTATATTTATATTTTTATTATATTTTATATAGTTGGACAACATTTTAAAATCATGTAATTATATGTTGAAAAGCCCTTTTGAGGAACATGTAATAAAGTATGTATGTATGTATGTATGTATGTATGTATGTATGTATGTATGTATGTATGTATGTATGTATGTATGTATGTATGTATGTATGTATGTATGTATGTATGTATGTATGTATGTATGTATGTATGTATGTATGTATGTATGTATGTATGTATGTATGTATGTATGTATGTATGTATGTATGTATGTATTTACGGTACCGGTACTGTGTATAAAATGTAATGTACTGTATTATACATGAAGACTTTTTGTCACTTCAGGGTTTTAACTCCATTGATTTTTGTTGTTTACACCTAGGTCCTTGTGATGAAATACTTTTAAAGACCGTAAAGACAGGAACAAAAACATTACTGTATCCAAGGATGGTCTATCCATACAACTCAGTGATAAAGTCTTTGCATGGACTTCTTGCTAGGCCTGGATTTTGGAAGAAGTGTCAAGAGTGGAGGAACCAGGTCTTTCCTGACAATGTCAAAACAGACATATATCAAGGAAATGTCTGGAAGGAACTTACTTCAGACGGGTTTCTTTCTCAGAGTAACAGCCTAGCTGTTATGCTTAATGTAGACTGGTTTAGGCCACACAAGCATTCTCCAGGATCTGTTGGAGTAATTTATCTTGTACTTCTTAATCTTCCTCGCCATGAGAGGTATAAACTGGAAAACATCATTGTTGTTGGCATTTTACCTGGACCTTCAGAGCCTAAACTAACTGCAAATACTTTCCTGGAACCACTTGTAAAGGAGTTACAGATGCTCTGGGCCTGTAAGGAACGTTTTTCTGTCCATGGCAGTCTCTTCAAACGGCCAATCAAAGTTGGGCTCATCTGCGTTTCATCAGATATCCCAGCTACAAGGAAGATTGGAGGTTTCCTTGGTCACATGGCATCCCAAGGATGTTCTCGATGCAAGAAAGCATTTTGCTCTGGAGATGGGCTTGACTTTAGCGGTTTCGATCGAGAAAATTGGCAGCCAAGAAACTCAGCTGAACATAAGTCTTTTGCTAAAAGTACATTAAATGAAACCAGTCCTGCAGCACAACAAAGACTTTGTTCCCAGTTAGGTGCCAGGTATTCAGTTTTACAAGAATTAGACTACTTTGACTGTATACGGTACTTTGTTGTAGATCCCATGCATAATCTCTATCTTGGGACAGCAAAACACATGATGAAAAATGTGTGGCTGAATGACAAAAATGACTTCATAAGTGATGAGGACTTTCAAAGAATACAGGAGCTGGTTGATTCAATGACAGTACCTCAAGATATTGGGCGTATACCTGGAAAGATTTCTTGTAGTTTTTCTGGGTTTACTGCAGACCAGTGGAAAAACTGGACAGTTGTATATTCACTATTTGCCCTAAAAGGAGTTTTACCAGACAATCACCTTGAGTGTTGGCGCTATTTTGTTCTTGCCTGCAAGACCCTGGGCAAGAGAATTCTGACAGACAATGACATTGAACTTGGGGACACATACTTAATGAAATTTTGCACAGTGTTCGAGAAATTGTATGGAAAAGATCTGGTCACTCCCAACATGCATCTACACGGACACCTGAAGGATTGCCTGTCAGATTTCGGGCCTTTTCATGCTTTCTGGTGCTTCAGCTTCGAAAGATTTAACGGAGTGCTAGGGTCTTTTCATACAAACAACCGCTCAATTGAAATTCAGTTGATGAGAAAGTTTTTAATGCAAACCAAGGTTAAGGACTTTGAGTACCCTGAGATGTTTCAGGAAACATTTTTGGAGTTTTTCGAGAACTGCCAAAGCTCAGGATCAGTGAAGGATACTCAAGAGCCAGTAGAACAGTACCTTCGTCTTCAAGAGTACAGAGAGATCTCAGTTAACAATTTAAATACCTGTGACTGGACAATAAACAACAATACATGTATTTGCATTAGTGCAATGTCAGCCATCAAAGATGAAGCACTGGACAGTGACGATTTAAATGCACTGAAATCAGTGTATCGGGAACTTTTAGGACTTGATGAGAGGACAGCCATTGAAATACCCTTCACAATAGCAGAATTCAAATCAATAAAAGTTGGATCGGAATTGTATGGATCTCAGAAAAGTCAGACATCAAGGAATTCGTTTATTCAAGCAAGCTGGGCAGGGCCTGAAGGCTCACTTGCCTGTCACACAGGTTGTGATGATGTAAGACCAGGACAGGTACTGACGTTCTTCCGCCACAGTATCAAGGTTAAGTCGACACATCCAGAGTTATCAGACCAGCGGTATGCATTTTACATGGCACGGGTGAACTGGTATTCGGTGCACCCTGAACGCTTTTCATATGGAGTTCCTGTGGAAATCTGGTGTAACACGTTTGATGTGTTTGGACCTGCCTGTTTTATGCCAGTGCAAAGAATCAAATCACGTTGTTCACTTGGAGAAACAATTCACGAGCGTGAAACTGTTCTTGGAGTAACAAGCTAACCTGCAAAAATATTTTTTGTCTTAGGTAGCTTGTTATTCCAACAGTTTTCAGCTTGTGAATTAAGTAATGTGAATAATTTATGTAATTTCCATTCCATCAAAGACTTTGTTGCTTACATGTAAGTCATTGTGGTGCAATATTTCTAATGACCATGTAACACAGAATTGAAACCAAATGGCCTTACAGTGCAATGAACTCAGTTGAGTCACAAAACACTTTTCTACTCGTCACATTTCACAGTAAAAAAAGTCCACCTTTGTTAATGAGATTTAACCCCAACCATGATTTGTCCAAACAAAATCATCTTGTGATTGATACAAACAGTTTATATTTTGGTTCATTGCACTGTAAGGCTATACTGTACTTAGAAATTCGCATTTACAACCACCCAAAATGTCAAGCCTACGATGTAGGTCACAGTAGTCGGGACACTTCCTTAAACTATCAGTAACCACATGAAATAATTATTATTTGGTACTATTCTACTTCAAATAGAACCCTAATTCCATGCTCTGTTAGCTCTTGTCCATGTTTGTCCGACTGCCTAAAATGACCCAACGGACATAGCCTGCGAGCAAGATCTCAGGCTCGAAGGTTGGGGTCGGGGTGGGGGAGGGCGGTTGGAGCAAGAGCTTACAGGAATTTATCACAAATTTGAATGTCTCCATTGAAAAAGTCTGCGGAAAATTCTGATTGGTGGAGATCTATACATGGCTGCAAGCTCTCGCTCCTTCCCCCCTCCCCCCTCCCCCCTCCTGCTCTTCCAACCCTTGAGACTGAGAGCATGCTCGCACGCTACAAATGACTTAACCTACTCAAATGTCCCAACCACCTCAAATGGTCTAACAGCTTCATATGATTCAACCAACTCAAATAACCCAACCAACTCAAATGACCCAGCCAACTCGAATGATTCAACCGACTCAAATGACCCAATCGACCCAAATAACCAACAACCTCCAATGACCCAGCCGACTCGAATGATCCAACTTACTCGAATGACCCAACTGACTCAAATGACCCAACTGCCTTACAGCGGTTACCAATAACACGCGACCCACGGCCTTCAAAACAGTCGGATAAAAGTTGAATTTTCTATTAACTATGGTTGAATGAAATCTTTTCTTTAAAACTATAATAATAATACTTTGAAATTTGTTGTTATAAAATGTTTACTATTTCTTTATGGTAAAATTGTTCGGAATACAGTTGGAATTTAAAAAACAATGTTAACGGCTTTAATTCTTTGATTGACGTCCACCAAACTCAAGTTTAACCTTCGGGGATGAAGAGCGATGGGTCGCGTGTTAATGGTAACTGCTGTAAATGATCCAACTACCTCAAATGATCCAACCAACTAAAATAACCCAACCAACTCCAATCACCAAACCAGCCGACTCAAATGATCTAATAGACTTAAAATGACCTAACTAACTCAAATAATACAAATGGCCATACAACCATCCCAAATGACCCAACCGAGTCAAATGACCCAACTGCCTTAATGGACTCAAATGACCAGACTGCCTGAAATGACCCAACCAACTCAAATGACCCAACTGCCTGAAATGACCCCACCGATCCAAATGACCCAACAACCTCCAATGACCCAGCCAACTCAAATGATCCAACTGCCTTAAATGACCCAACTGACTTAAATGACCTAACTACCTCAAATGATCCAAATGACCCAACTGCTTGAAATGCCCCAACTGCCTGAAATGACCCAACTTACTGAAATGACTCAACCAACTCAAATGACCCAGCCGACTCGAACGATCCATGATTCATGACCAAACAGCCCCAAATGATCCAACCAACTCAAATGACCCAACCAAGTTAAAAGACCAAACTGCCTTAAATGACCCAACTACCTCAGATGATCCAATGGACTCAAATGATCCAACCGACTCAAATAAGCAAACGCCTCAAATGACCCAACTGCCTTAAATGACCCAACTACCTCAAATGATCCAACCGACTCAAATAACCAAACTGCCTCAAATGACCCTACTGCCTAAAATGACCCAACTGACTCAAATGACCCAACTGCCTGAAATGACCCAACCGACTGAAATGACCCAACTGCCTGAAATGAACCATCGGACTCAAATGATCCAACAACCTCCAATGACCCAGCCAACTCAAATGATCCAACTTACTCAAATGATCTAACTGACTTAAATGACCCAACTACCTCGAATGATCCAACCGACTCAAATAACCAAACTGACTCAAATGACCCAACTGCTTGAAATAACCCAACTTACTGAAATGACTCAACCGACTCAAATGACCCAGCCGACTCGAACGATCCATCTGACTTGGATGACCAAACAGCCCCAAATGATACAACCATCTCAAATGACCCAAACGAGTTAAAAGACCAAACTGCCTTAGATGACCCAACTACCTCAAATGATCCAATGGACTCATGAACCAACCGACTCAAATAAGCAAACTGCCTCAAATGACCCAACCGACTCTAATGACCCAACAGCCATGTATGATCCAACCAACTCAAATGACCCAACCACCTCCAATGATCCAACCAACTCAAATGACCCAACCACCTCCAATGATCCAACCAACTCAAATGACCCGACTGACTCAAATAAAAAAACAGACTCGGATGACCCAACGGCCTCAAATGATACAACCATTTCAAATGACCCAACCAAGTCAAACGACCTAACCAACTCCATTGATCCAACCGACTCAAATGACCCAACCAACCCAACAAACTCAAATGACCCAGCTGACTCGAATCATCCAACCGACTCAGATGACTCAACCAACTCAGATGACCCAATGGCCTCAAATGATGCAACCATCTCAAATGACCCAGTTGAATAAAATGACCCAACAGCCTCAAATTTCCCAACTGCTTCTAATGGCCCAACTGCCTCAAATGACCCAACTGACTCAATGACCCAACTGCCTCCAATTACCCAATTGGCTCAAATGACATAACTGCCTCAAATGTCCCTACCGGCTCAAATGACTCAACTGTCTCAAATGACCCTACTGACTCTAATGACTCAAATGACCCAACTGTCTTAAATGATCCAACCGACTCAAATGATCCAACTGACTCAAATGGAGTTTGTTGGATTATTTTAGTTTGTTGGATCATTTGAGGTAGTTAGGTCATTTGAGTCAAGTTGACACAGTTGGGTCATTTGTGGCAGTTGGGTCATTTAAGGCAGTTGAGTCATTTGAGTAAGTTGCATCATTTGAGTTGGCTGGGTCATTGGAGGTTGTTAGGTCATTTCAGTTGGTTGGGTCATTTGAATCAGTTGGATCATTTGAGGCAGTTAAGTCATTTCAGGCAGTTGACTCATTTGAGTCAGTTGGGTAATTTGAGTCGGTTGGATCATGATCCAATGACCGAACCAACTCAAATGACCCAACTGACTCAAATGATCGAACTGGCTCAAATGATCAAACAGACTCAAATGACCCAACCGATTCAAATGACCCAACTGCCTCAAATTATCCAACCGATTCAAATAACCAAACTGCCTCAAATGACCCTACTGCTTGAAATCCCCCAACTGACTCAAATGACCCAATTGCCTGAAATGACCCAACTTACTGAAATGACTCAACCAACTCAAATGACACAGCCGACTTGAACGATCCATCTGACTCGGATGACCAAACAGCCCCAAATGATACAACCATCTCAAATCACCCAACCAAGTTAAAAGACCAAAATGCCTTAAATGACCCAACTACCTCAGATGATCCAATGGACTCAAATGACCCAACCGACTCAAATAAGCAAACTGCCTCAAATGACCCAACTGCCTTAAATGACCCAACTGACTTAAATGACCCAACTACTTCAAAGGATCCAACCGACTCAAATAACCAAACTGCCTGAAATGACCCAACTGACTCAAATGACCCAACTGCCTGAAATGACCCAACCTACTCAAATGATCCAACAACCTCCAATGACCCAGCCAACTCAAATGATTCAACTTACTCAAATGACCCAACTGACTTAAATGACCCAACTACCTCAAATGATCCAACCGACTCAAATAACCAAACTGACTCAAATGACCCAACTGCTTGAATTGCCCCAACTGACTCAAATGACCCAACTGCCTGAAATGCCCCAACTGACTCAAATGACCTAACTGCCTGAAATGACCCAACTTACTGAAATGACTCAAATGACCCAGCCGACTCGAACGATCGATCTGACTTGGATGACCAAACAGCCCCAAATGATACAACCATCTCAAATGACCCAACCGAGTTAAAAGACCAAACTGCCTTAGATGACCCAACTACCTCAAATGATCCAATGGACTCAAATGACCCAACCGACTCAAATAGGCAAACTGCCTTAAATGACCCAACCGACTCTAATGACCCAACAGCCTCATATGACCCAACCAACTCAAATGACCCAACCACCTCCAATGATCCAACCAACTCAAATGACCCAACTGACTCAAATAAAAAAACCAACTCGGATGACCCAACGGCCTCAAATGATACAACCATTTCAAATGACCCAACCAAGTTAAAAGACCAAACTGCCTTAGATGACCCAACTACCTCAAATGATCCAATGGACTCAAATGACCCAACCGACTCAAATAGGCAAACTGCCTTAAATGACCCAACCGACTCTAATGACCCAACAGCCTCATATGACCCACCCAACTCAAATGACCCAACCACCTCCAATGATCCAACCAACTCAAATGACCCAACTGACTCAAATAAAAAAACCAACTCGGATGACCCAACGGCCTCAAATGATACAACCATTGGTTGGGTCGATCATTTCAGTTGGTTGGGTCATTTGAATCGGTTGGATCATTTGAAGCAGTTAAGTCATTTCAGGCAGTTGACTCATTTGAGTCAGTTGGGTCATTTGAGTTGGTTGGATCATGATCCAATGACCGAACCAACTCAAATGACCCAACTGACTCAAATGATCGAACCCGCTCAAATGATCGAACTGATTCAAATGACCCAACTGACTCAAATGGTCCAACCGAGTCAAATTACCCAACTACCTCAAATGACTCAACTACCTCAAGTGACCCAACTGCCTGAAATGACCCAACCAACTCAAATGACCCAAGTGACTCAAATGACTAAATTGATGCCCTAATATATGGTTATGTGTAATTTGCAGTAAACAAAACAATATACACTGTTACTGTAAAATTGCCCTTCAGTTACTTTTTAGAGTAAAATATCTTTGGTAGCCTAATAGAATAAATCTTGTAAATTTGAAGGTTTAGAATCCTTGGTAAAATGTGATAATGCCCTAACGCTTAATGTATTGTTATGAGTAATATTATAAGTATACTGTACAGTAAACATGTGTCTTGACAAAATCGATCGTTGTAAAAGGTACAGTTAAAATTGCCTTCCAGCGACTATGTAGGATAAAACTATGTTCAGAAGCCGTAGATTTAAGTATTAATACTCAGTTCATGTAAATAGTATACAAAACAGTATAAACGTGTGTTCTGACAAAATCGTCTGAAAGGTAAGGGAAGTGGTGTTAAAAGTGTATAAAGATTGAGGGGAGTTCGAACGAATAGGTAATTTAGCATGCGGTAACCATGGGACTAAAGACTTCAGCGTGCACGGGAAAATTTACGATCGAAATCGCGTATGATTCCGCTTCTGAAAAACTCTTAGCGAACACACGGTAGAAAACTAACGAAAAACGTTCAGGAAAACAAGCGATTAACTGGGGTTTTACGGTTGCAGCAAAACCGCTTCGAATATCATGTTTTCACAGCGTTAACCGCTTCTGAAAAACACTTAGCGAACGCCGTGTTTAACACGCAGTTGAAAACTAACGTAAACGCTCAGGAAAACAAGCGATTAACTGGCGTTATGCGGTTGCAGTAAAACCGCATGTGAATATCTTGTTTTCACAACGTTAACCGCTTCTGGAAAACATTACGAACGCGGTGTTAACACGCGTTAGAAAACTAACGGAAAACGTTCAGGAAAACAAGCGATTTACTGGAGTTTTACGGTTGCAGCAAAATCACTCGTGAATATCATGTTTTCACGGCATTAACCGCTTCTGAAAAACACTTATGAACGCCGTGTAAACACACGGTGGAAAACTAACGGAAAACGTTCAGAAAAACTAGCTATTCAATGGAGTTTTCGTAGCATTGGAAAACTCATGATGAACTGCATGTTTTCCTTGTGTTCAGCGATAGTGAATTCCGAATTCGCCGAACATTAACCCAAACTGGAAAATGCAATGTTAACACGATATTTTCCTCGCATTTACCGTTTGGTAAAATCACCGGTGAACGAGGGTTTTTTTGCCGTGAATGATGATTAATTAACTAGTAAGATATCCTAGTATCAGATGTCATTTTTATTGCCATCTCTCCGTCCCTTGGGATGAAAAAGCCTCCCCTCCTTTCCCGCAGCAGTGAATATCATATTTTTAGTACAGGGATACGTACTGGGATAACTTTAACTTTACTTATATTTTGGCACTTTGATTTCAACAAATTTTGATTTTTCACGTATCCAACCAAGTGACACGTACGTAGTCACGGAACGTTTTAGTTCCATTATTATACTTTGGCTCATCACGCGAGCACGGTGCCCTATACATTTTATTGCATTTTTCGACACAAAGCTTAGTAGGGAACAACCAGGCAAAGTTTCAGAAACATCGTTTGTCAACTTTTATTTCTGAGGAACCACCTAAAGTGAGGATTGTTAGCACAAACACGCAGTTCAAATTTTGCGTTCATTCTTTGTCTGGGTCCCGTCTGGGTCTCTTTGTTCGCAAACACGTCAAAATATAAGCTTAAAGTGTAGACCTGCCAAGTCTCACGCCTTAGGCGCGAGTCTCACGCCTGCGAGTCCAAAACTCCGATCTCATGCCTACTCACGCCTATGGAGCAATTTCTCAAGCCTGAATGAAAGATTTGACCTATCAGCCTTAACTGATCGCATGATCCAATATAAAATATAGTTACGTTCATGAAAATATGGCACTTTTTTGTACGTTTTTATCATTCTGAACATTACAATTACAGAGGTTTTAGGTCCATGGAAACTTCCGAATTCTTCGGAACATCTTCGGAATAGATCGGGTTCTCATCGGATTCGGTCGGGTCACCTTCGGAAATCCTGGCACTCCCACGAAAAAATTCTCACACCTATCACTCGGAAAAAGTTGGCAGGTATAAAAGTGGTACATCCATCGGTTAAGATGATAAAGTTGAAATTGAACTAAAAGAAAATATATTTTCTACTGAAATCATCAAACAGATGAGCACAACTACTGTTAGACTAAAACGGGGCGAAGTGCGGAAATATAAACTCAGTAAATAATCAGTAAGCTTAATTATATAATCTTTGATGAATCAAAAAGTTCCGTTTACCTGTTAACTTTGACTGAATATCATACGCCAGGAAATCATGGCCGCAAATACGGAGAGCTTGTAAGAATTCTCCAAATGCCTTAGGTCCTTTACGAGAAAGAATATCCAAGAGCTTGCCTCCTCGGTCGCTAGTTGTCGTTTCTGCGAGTATTTGTTCGAGGTCATTTTGGTCGAAATTTTCCATAGAAAACAGTGCCTCGGTCACCTTTTTTACATCCATATTATCTGTGATGTACAACCGAAGTTTCTTCGATACATTTTTCTTTGATTCCTCCATGACTTCTCCACGAGGACAAACCTTTTAGTGTGGAAAACACGCTTGCAATTTAAGCCTTCTATTACGCAGCGCTAACATTCAATCAAACTGGGTTGGGGCTTCTTTGGAAGTGAGTTTCTCGGAAAAATCAGGAAGTGGATGCAATTGCGCGTGCGTAATGCACTTAACAACGGAAACGAAATTGATCAAAGGGAACGTCCCTGACAATAACAAAACCAAAACATTATGGTCTTTTTCGGGGAAAGTTGCCAACATTTTACACTGGATTTCACTGGATTTATGCCAGTGCTTGAAACAAGTTACAGCCGACACTGACAAATATGACATGTCAAAACCCTTATAAAATACGAAATTATGATTTTGGTCGTAAAGCCTTTAATATTTCTAGCGACATCCGCATCAAGTCTTAAATAAAATTCTTTTCGTGATGAGGTTTCTAGTTTCTATATCATCTTCTTTCTTCTTTCTTAAATGAGAGCCAGGTTCAGTTTGTTTATAGATGATTCAGTGAAGATTTATGTTCATAGACTGGGTCACGGCCTGTTTCTCTCTCGAAATATCTGTGGCTGGAATAAAAAAACTCGATGGATCTAATAGAAAAGGGGGACTGCAAGCCGTCTAAGATTTATGTCCTTGCCTCGTTTTCTCTCCCTTCGTCCCCAGCGCATGCATCTCGCAAACGATCGGTTCCCGGAAACGTGTTTCCGACTCGGCCAAGACATTTCCGGGAAACTTATTTCCTGTTTGTCTGGGACTCGCCCACACACATCCAGGAAACTTAGGTTGTCTTATGTGAAAATGTTATTTTTGGCACTTTTGTTCGAAATTCAGTTTGTCCCAACGTCACATATGAAGCACACTTGCTAAAACTTCGAAATTCTAGCCTCCCTCTCACCTCCTACGTTATCTGAGCTGGTCACGCAATCCAAGAAGGATTTCGTGACGAGCCCAAACCACCGCAGGAAGCCGGTAGTGTCGAAAACGAAGCACTCGAAAACGAAGACCGAAGCACGAAGCACCCTGACAGTCGAAAACGAAGCACCCAAAACTCGAAAACGAAGCACCCGAAGTCGAAAACGAAGCACCCAAACTCGAAAACGAAGTACCCGAAGTCGAAAACGAAGCACCCAAACTCGAAAACGAAGCACCCTCTATACGTTTTCGATTTTCGATCCGAAATTAAATGAACCACACTTGTGATCCGGTTTCGATTGCGAAACAGTCACACAAGTACAAATTACACTGCTTTCCGGGGTGTCTCGAAAACTCAGACCTCGGATCCGTAAAACGTAGACCCTTTGGGTGTTTGGACAGCTCGGAACCAAAAACTATTTAAAACTAGTAGTAATCATAGATTATAGTGCGTCTCCTTATCCCGTGGCACCTCGTCTTAGCCTAGTACCTCAGTTTCATGAATTAATTCAGCCACTGTTGAAAAGGGCTATGTCGCGAGATATGTCACGCAGGCAAAAACGTCGGGCCGTCATCAAACAAATTCACGCTATCGCCGTGGAATCGGGCAAAATCCTGCCGTGCTGTGTACTCCGAAAGGTCTCAGATTTTTCCGACATATAAATAGTATATTTGTCTTGATTTCATTTCGGTTATTTCTCCGATTCTGAAATCATACTCCTCAGTACATGTATCAATACCGGAACCGGAAATGAGAAATTTCGACGTTTAAGTCACGCAACATTCAACGTGAAATTTCGCAAGATTTTTCGGATAAAATTACAACTACCAATTGCAAGTAAGACACAAGACTGTTGAATATAATTCCTTTATTAGCAAGACAAATTTTAGTCACAAAACTGCGAAATCTTTAGTCGCAAATGCGCCCGATACAGGCACAATTTCGAGCACTGTAAAGTTAAATTATCTGCGTTCGCCTGGCGCGGCCGGTCAGTGAATTATTGCTACAAGACATAAGCGAATTGCACCGTACCGTAGAACATCGCGAAGAACGACGTCGGTATTAAAGTGAAAGCTTCCCAAATCAGGCAGAGAACCACAGCAAAATCAAGATAGAACATTCAAAACATACCAGAACGGCAGCGAGGAAAATCTGTAACTTCTTGCCTGATTCCAAAGAGACCCAACAACTTACTTGGTCCGGAGAAGAACCTTCGCAACCTCGTTCCCAGGGCATTTCCCTTCGAGAGAGGGGCGGCGGGAAAAGACCCTGGCATCGGCTGGTCACGTGCCCATCGGACACCCGAAAAACCTGGGTGTAATAAATTAGATGTGAAATCGAAGCTGCATAATCAAAAGCAAGATGGGAGTTACGAGAGTGTAATATGGGGGTGGCAGGCCTGCACGACTCTTACCTCATGTTTTTAATGCCATTTGCTCCTTCTATATGTTTTGAACGGGTATTCTACATTTAGCCGTTTGTTAAGGAGGATCTTAGTGACTGTAGAGTGCACACTGAATTTTAAAACCTTTCAAAAGCCGCGTCCAACGGACTAGAGGTCAAGTCTGTCGGTTGTAGTTCAGTTCCCGTGGTGTTGCGCTTGTAGATTTTGACCTCATTTCAGCGTCCTTTTTTGCTTGGCGGTTGTTGTGTTGTTTTCGCCATTTAATAGTATTGGCATGTAGATTTTTATGTAGGAAAGGTTTGAATTTGTCTAACTTTTCTCTCTGAAATACCGGACATGACAGGATCTGAAATGACAAACTGAAATGATCTGTTGGCCGTGAATGTCTTTCCTGCTATTTATGTCACGCTGGGCCCAGCTATTTTAGATTTGTCTTTGCAGGATTTTAATTTTTATGATCCAAGCTTTATAGCAGAGAGAGTTGTAGCTTAATAAGCTATTCAAGTTGTAGAGAGTTGAAGTTTACTTCAGTCAAGGCTGTAATTTTAGACATTTTAGCTTCCTTTCGCTACGCTTTATAGCTGCGTGGAGCTTGCTCCGTTGTCAATTTTGACAGTCTGGCGAGTGCTTCGTTTACGCCACTATTTCTCCGATATTTCATTCAAGAAAGACCATGGTTTCGGTTCTCCTCTCGAACCTCATCAGTTGCCGGGTTTGTATTTGCTCGTTGCTACCTTTTTAGCAACGCATATTTTTGTCCCGGGATTTTTGTTGAGGACGGTTAATAAACCGTTCTGCTCGACATAATTTTCAAACATGTATTTTATCCCTTGCGCACTGATTTAATAGCATCCATTCCGAACTTAAGAAGGAATGTGCAGGAAACGAAAGCGCTCACATTTAGAAATATCCTCAATTCAGCCAAGAGAAGAAAGTGCTAAAATTTTTAAATAATGCCTTCCAAAGAAATACACGCTTAGGAAATTCGATCCCCACCAAGGGTATAAAAACATGTTTGAAAATTATCAGTCGAGCAGAATGGTTTGACCGTTCTCAACAAAAATATGCGTTGCTAAAAAGGTAGCAACTAGCAAATACAAACCCGGCAACTGACGAGGTTCGAGAGGTGAACCGAAACCATGGTCTTGCCTGAATGAAATCTGTGGCGTAAACGAAGCACTCGCCAGACTGTCAAAATTGACAACAGAGGTTTTAGTATAAACCGGCAGCGAGCTCCACGCAGCTGTAAAGCGGAACGAAAGGAAGCTAAAATTACAGCCTTGACTGAGACAAACTTCAACTCTCTACAAGTTGAATAGCTTATTAAGCTACAACTCCCTCTGCTATAAAGCTTGGATCATGAAAATTAAAATAGCTGGGCCCAGCGTGACATAAATAGCAGGAAAGACATTCACGGCCAACAGCTCATTTCAGATCCTGTCATGTCCGGTATTTCAGAGAGAAAAGTTAGAGAAATTCAAACCTTTCCTACATAAAAATCTACATGCCAATACTAATGGCGAAAACAACACACAACCGCCAGGCAAAAAAGGACACTAAAATGAGGTCAAAATCTACAAGCGCGACACCACGGGAAACTACAACCGACAGACTTGACCTCTAGTCTGTTGCACGCGGCTTTTGAAGGGTTTAAAAATTCAGTCTACACTCTACAGTCACTAAAATCCTCCTTAACAAACGGCTAAATGTAGAATACCCGTTCAAAACATATAGAAGGAGCAAATCGCATTTAAAACATGAAGTAAGAGTCGTGCAGACCTGCCACCCCCATATTACATACAGTTACTTGATTTTATGAGCCACAATGGCGATGTTTCTAGGTCGAAATTATAAATCGCAATGCTAATGTAATTTTTGAGCAAATTCCACCAACCAATAAAAATACAGGATTAACCACAGGAATGCATACATTAGTGTTATAATTATTATTTAAGAACACCACGTGACCAGCCGATGCCAGGGTCTTTTCCCGCCGCCCCTCTCTCGAAGGGAAAAGCCCTGGGAACGAGGTTGGAACCTTCGTCCAATTTTTCCACTGCGTACTTTTACTAGGCATTGAAATATTGAGCCGTACGATTCCAAAATCGAGAAAATATCCGAAACTAAATCAAGACAAATAGATTATTCACATGTGACATTTCGGAACCCCAGCTCCCCAGGATGATGCCTGATTTCAACGCGATGCTGGATACTATTGTGACGTTTCAAAATGGCGCAGATTTGGTACCGACACTTTTCTCGATTCGTTCCGCTTAGCCTAGATGACGCGCTAAGAATGCTGGATACTATTGTGACGTTTCAAAATGGCGCAGATTTGGTACCGACACATTTCTCGATTCGTTCCGCTTAGCCGACAAGATTAGGAAGCGTCTCCTTCGTCGACGCAACAAATAAGCGTGCCTCACGTTACAGGACCGGATATTACCCCCAACTGGATATAAACTTGTTTCGAATAAGAAATGAAACACTTAAAAGCAATTCTTGTTGCATGAGAAATCTTTCTTGCTTTCCTCGATGACAATAAGTTTGCAAACAAACCATTCTTCTTTTCATTCGTTAACGATTACATTTTTGCTGACGTTCTTTCGCGGTCCGATGTTTTTTAGAAAATGACTGTGAATCCCGGGGGGGGGGGGGGGGGGGGTACTCCCTTACATAAGCTATATAGGTATGTGCGGCGCTAAAGGGTATGGTTTTCAAGCCGTTTTGGTCTGAAATAGGGTATAGATTTTGACCATTTTGGTCTGAAATAGGGTATGGTTTGCGCACTCTGGTCTAGAATTGGGAATGGTTTTAAGAAGAAGCTACGTTTTTAATCCCATGAGAAATCAAGTTTGATTAACATCGGCAATTGGAGGCCCTTCTCAAATGTTTACGCAAACAATCTGGTCTGAAATAGGGTATCGAATTTTGCCCAGGTCTGAAATAGGGTAGGTAAAATTGCATATTTTGGTCTGAAGTAGGGTCTCGATCACAAATGTGGTTCTTTCTCCGGTTGTCGACATATTTCAATTCAATTCAAATCGAAAAAGTATAGCGGGTTTTACGAGGTCTTCAAAAAGTTTGGGTGCTTCGTTTTCGAGTTCGGGTGCTTCGTTTTCGAGTTCGGGTGCTTCGTTTTCGAGTTTGGGTGCTTCGTTTTCGACTTCGGGTGCTTCGTTTTGGACTTCGGGTGCTTCGTTTTCGAGTTTTGGGTGCTTCGTTTTCGACTGTCAGGGTGCTTCGTGCTTCGGTCTTCGTTTTCGAGTGCTTCGTTTTCGACACTACCGCAGGAAGCCACCTGAAATCATAAAATTCAACCCAAAACTAACCTGCGATCAGGCGTTTTTTTTTCGGAGCCGGAGAACGCGATGGTTGATTTGAAAACTTTGATCAGATAAACACATCCTTTCATTTCGAAAGCTCCTGCTGTTTTAAAATATCGATCTTGAGATTCGGCAGGAATCCCGGGAATACCGATGTAACCCAGAAGAGAAAAAGTTCGCTAAAAATATCTTTAAATAGCCTACTATTCACATCAATACAACACCAGGTGGCGTGACAATATTAAAAATCGTGCAGCTGGAGTTTCAAGACGACACCGAAAAGTTGTTAATTGCCTTTTATTGTCTTCAAAAGTCCCAGAGGAATAAACAAGCTCCTTTATAAAAATCTTGTATACAAAGACAAGTCCTTTGTTGCGTATTAAACTGTCATTTTTTTCAGATAACTTCAACTTTACAACTTGAATAAGAATCTATGGATGAGATAAAATATGTTTTTTTGGAATTACGACAGCTGCCGGATGAAATTTTCACAATACGGGCTAGGATCTAGGACTCGCTTGAGACTGTTGAGAGCTGGACAGAAATATGTAAAATATTTTTAAAACAATGGCCAGTGAGTGACTTAATTAGTTAATGAGTACTAAGTATTCTTGAAATAGCCAATCGCAGACGACGTGCCAATTTCCCCATGGTGACCTCTTTAGTTTACGTCTCGGTCCCAACTTGTGGTCTATATCGTGAATGTTTATAAGAAATTCTTGTAATTGCAGTTACTGTTTTGAGTGAATAGCTTGTCCTTTGAAGTTGACAACTTATTGTAGTTTGACTTCAAAATGCCGCAATGGACACAGCTCCCTCCGAATCTTGTTCCAGAGAAGCACACGATAGGCAAGTCAATTTACACGACTGATTATTCAAGCAGAAGACCGGGATTTCAGCTTCATCTTCAAAAGGCTCGAGGCTTCCGCGGTAGCCGGCACCATCCACCCGTACCAAAGGTTTGGATACAATTATTCGCCTTCATTACGTCTAAAAACCGC
This sequence comes from Dendrophyllia cribrosa, assembly GCA_024195265.1. Taxonomy (NCBI): domain Eukaryota; kingdom Metazoa; phylum Cnidaria; class Anthozoa; order Scleractinia; family Dendrophylliidae; genus Dendrophyllia; species Dendrophyllia cribrosa. The sequence continues at coordinate 1,138,331 of JAJLRJ010000003.1, forward strand.
AAAGTCAACGAAAGTTACAATTATAGTTGTAAACCAGTCAGTCGAACCGGGCTCTAAAACTTACGCAATTGTATCATGCGGTTTTGGGATGGCTTTTTTTGCCCGCGGCTGTTACATTTGAATAAGCCACCTACCTGGCTCATGATATTGGTACGCTATCATTGAGCCCAAATATTCCTTTTCTCGTTTTAGAAACCTGACAGGAAGACTATGCGAGCTCTTCAAACTGGGAATTACCTCGAATTTAAAGAAGATTTCGAGAGAGCACTATCTACTGTAAGCACGGATAAGAGACGCGAATTCAGATTAAATGCCGACATTACAACACCTGATGATTCGCGATCTAAAGGTAATGTTATAATAATTCTTGGGATTTTAAAAGTAAGTATGGTATATACCGTAATTATTTCATATTGCAGGAGTAGACAAGCTTTAGCTTTCGTCACGACACTGGGTTGACATTAAGCTGAAGCCGCATTAACGCAAATTCTAACCTATTGTAAGCAGAAGAAAGCGTTAAGCCGGGGTTTAAAAATGTAATTGACATTCCATTACGCGAAAAATTAACCAAAAAGCCAGGCACTTTTCTATCAAAGCGAAGCTGGAATTTCTAACATAAAAAATGTAGAAACTTTCAAGTTTGTATTTTCTTCTTCTAAATTTTACTTTAACCATTCGCAATAAAGAAAAAATTGTAGTTCGACAGATGAGTACAGGCATTAGATTTTATTAATAACCTAACGCTGCGAACAATGATAATACTTTAAAAGAATATAAGCATTAATCCTTTGAAGTCAGTCTCACTAAGCTGCGAATCCAGCTAGTAAATTTTACTGTTTACTTGTATTTTGAAAACCTTTTGTTCAAAGAAGGTTTCAAGAGGATACAAGAAACTTTGACCTCTCCGTGAGTAGTGGAGTTGAGTTTGTCATTTTTTTCTTGGCGACTCTGGAATTTCCAGCTAACAAATATTCCAAAAAAATGACAGAAACGGGTTGTTTTGTAAATAATATTATTGTAATTATCTTCCAAAATAATAAATAAGAAAACCCGACCGATATATAAAGTAAAAAAAAATGTCTTCAATTTCTAAATGAAGAATTGACTGAATAATGCGAAGTCTATTTGGTGAAAACGGGGATACAGATAACGAAGAATTGAAGATTTAAACTGTGATTTTCGCACAAAAGGATTCTTAATCAACGAATGTTTATCCTTAGTGATGATATTAGTTTTAGGTAATGCCGGCCAGTGACCCGCTTATGAATTCTCTTTTCTTTCGCAGCCACTCATTCAGATAAAAGGCTGCTACAAAAATTCATTCAGCCAACGATGGAACTTGTGGAGGATGCCTGGCGAGGAGAAGCAACGACAACGAAACGAAATAGAGGTGGGCACTTTCAAACTTACCCTTCTTGCTTTTTCCGACGGTGAAAAGTCAGATAACAAACGCACACTGAGTTTCTCCATGGGCTTCGTAAAACTTACAACAATATAACTGAAGATCTCGAACTTCTTGTTTTTTTTTTTCGCAGATCGTCTTTATGGTCTGGCTGGACAGAAGATTGAACTGCACAGTCGGCCTGAAAGAAAAGAGGTGAGTACAGATGACCGCGAGCCTGCCTTTCTGTTATTCCCTGCACTACTTTTAAGCGAGAAATATGCTTGGGCGTTCCCGCCGTTGGGGCGTGGCCCAATCGAGGGCCTACTTTATTATAGGTTAGGTCACTGCTGGCGTTTCGCGCTCGTAAAGGCGATGAGTGACGAGGGAAGGCTATATTTGTAGGTTAACTTTAAGACCGAGACAGTAACCTAAACTGCATTCACGCAGGGTGGAATGTTTTTTACTAAGCTACAATGCGGGTTTCTTTCAGACGTTGAAGAAGTCTCCTGTTCTGCCTGGTGTAAATAAGTGGTTGAGGTCTTCGAATGAATATGGTGGGTTATTTTATGGTTTTACTAGAACTACAGAAACATTTACACAAATAACGCCGCGGTTACGTCAAATGTTGCATTGTCAGCGCGCAGTGAAAAGAGCACGTGAAACGACCCTTAACTTGCATTGGCGAGGCGAAGACTCAACTCCTTGACTTTTTGCGGCGTTTCTCGGATTTTTCAGCTATCGTGCCGCCAGTAAAAGGAAAGTTAAATGTACGATAACGCTACGTGATGCATACACAGCAATTTCTCATGAAAAGTCGCTCACCTGTGCAAACCGCCTGTGTAGCGGCGAACGCGAGATCCATGGACACATTACTTTTTTCCGTAGTTTAGACGCTCGCCACTTAATTTTAATACACAATTATGTTTTTTTTTTTCAGAGAAAGCCGTTGTATACAACTTTATGGATACCTTACATAAGGCAAACTCAAACCCTGTACCAACAAGACCTATTACTCCCAAACCCGAAGAGAAGAGCCCGGTTAAGACACAGTTCTCCAAAGAACTATACTTCCAGCAAAGGGCTAAGAGCGCTCGCTCTCAAAGGGTAACTGAACGACCATCGCTACCACCGCGTCCTAAATCTGTTGGATCGATAAGGTATGTACAAGTTCTCATCAGAATTCTGTAGCACAGTCGAACGTTTACTTTTCATTACCTTAAGAACACTCCCAAAGGTAACCTCGTCTTAGCCCTTTTTCAGTGAAATGTCGTCCTCCGAATCGTCTGAAAATTTTCAAATGTTCGGCACTTTTCAACATTAACATTTTCCATTATTCTTAATAAAAAGCATCACGGGGAAGTACTACTCAATCAGCTTTCATATGAATAGGGTTAGTTTCTAGAGAAACTGTGGTGCTGCGTCGGTGGGGGTGAAGGGTGTGAATAGTCACACAACACAAGGTTAGAACCACCTTGTACAGCATAATAAACAGAACTGACTGACGGAATTGACTGTAGTAAATACTTGGCTCAACTAAAACGGCAAACTGATCCTTACGGCAAGGCGATAAAAGAGTAAACAAAAGATAAAACAAAATATATATATTCAAACAAATTTGCCCAATATTTCGGTTTGAAAACAAACCTTCTTCAGGGGCTAACAGAAAAATGAAGATAAAACTAAAAGTTCGTTACAAATAAGAGTTTAAAATTATGAAAATAAAAACAATAAGAACCACAGGAAAGCTTTAATTGAGTGGTTACCTTGGTGATTTCACCTTCCCATTCAACGTATTTTTTTCTTGCAAATTTTACTTTCTTAAGGGAGGAAGACAATGTGGTGGACGAAACAGAGAATCATGTCACAGAACATGCGCGTCACCACCACCATCATCACCTTAATCACACGGAAGGGAAGTGTGGATTCTGTGATTACATGAGGGTGAAGAGTTTACTGGAACACCTTAATAGGTACGCTTTAGTGGTGAATAAATTAACTATTCATGTACAGGCTTGCATGAGACGTTTTATTCGCCGGGAAAATTAACGTTACTGGTTTAAAAAAAATGCATAACACTCAAAGAATGAGCATATGACCTAGCTGCCAAAGGAAACGATTTTTAGGCTCAACGTAGCTAGAAAAGAGATCAGTCTGATGCGCAAATTAGCGACAAAAATGACATGGAAAATGGAGGGATATTACAACGCATCAGCTTGCCTCATTCTGTCCTCGAAAACTGACCTGCGTTCTACATTCAACTATTGTGCCTGTACCACAACAGTACCCATTCTTTATTTCCTAGTGTAATTTTTGAGGTCTGAAACGAAACGCTTCTCTAAATATTTCGAGTCATGTTTCACGTTTGTGTTTAGTCTGCATCGCAGGCGTAAGAAAGTTAAACAGTTAAGTAGGAATATGGATTCGCGGTTTCCTTTGACATTGTTGATTATTTCGGATATCACAAAAGCCTTATCCAATAGATGGTTTTCACTCACGCGACCTTCAGTCCTGTGGGACTCAAATGACAAAGGCCATGGCGGCCATGTTGGTGCACATAACAAAAGAAGTTCATTAAAATTCTTTTGTAGGTGTGTACCAACATGGTCGCTGTGACGTAACGTGAAAACTACCTTTAAAGGCCCGGACATACGGTCCAACTTGTCTTGTAACGTTGCATGCAACAAGAGTTTTTGGTGTGTCACACGATGCAATTTGTTGCGTGCAACGTCGCAAAAGTAAAACTCGATTCTACTTCTTCAGCTGTTGCGTGGAACGTTGCGAGAAAAGTTGTACCGTGTATTGCACCCTAATTGTATAATAACCGCCTTCTGGTTAGCTCAGTTGATAGAGCACCGGTCTGCAGAGCGGGAGGTCGCGGGTTCGAACCCCGGCCGGACCAACACTCAGGGTCTTAAAATAACTGAGAATGAAGGTGCTGCCTTTGCTATGACATCGGCAAATGGTTAGACCTTCACGTGGCTCGGATGACCACGTAGAAATGGCGGTCCCGTCTCCCATGGGGACGTAAAAGAACCACTGAGGACGTAACAAACCCTGGCTGTGACCACCCTCAGTGTTACTTGTTCAGGGGTGGGGTGGGTCTGATTGATTGTGAAGCGCATTTGAATATGTATATAGAATTTGCGCTATACAAATGCATATTATTATTATTGTTTATAAGACAGCGCCTGCGTGACAAAACGCTGCCTGCCATAAGTGACGTATTCCTAAATTACATTTCAGGTACGGATCACACGGATTAGGTGAAGCTACACTCAGTCACTTATTGAAGCCCCGGATGGACCTTTCCCACGGTCCACCGTACGAGGATTACGACTATGTTCACGACAACTCCTTCTTCACCAATACCAACGCTCGGGATCGAGGCTATTTCATTATAGCTCCTGATTGGGTGTCAGAGAGGAAAGGCATCATGTCCACTCATTATCAGTGATCAGCGGACGGTAGCCCGGTTGGCATGCTCAATAGTTTACCTGATAGGTCTTCTCGAACTCTTTTTGAATAGAGCGTTTTCACTCACGTGACCTTCAGTCCCGTGGGACTCAAATGACAAAGGCCATGGCAGCCATGTTGGTGTTCCTAACAAAAGAAGTTAATTAAAATTCTTTTGTACGGGAACACCAATATGGCGGCTATGACGTCAAGTGAAAACGCTCTATACAGTGACACAAAATCATTCCCGGAGCCCGCGAACTATTGGTCAACGGTGAGAAAACAGTGACCAAAATGGACGCAGCTCTGGTAACTTAACCAAAATACAGTGCGAGCTTTCCCTGGTTTTCACAAACGACTCCAGCAAGTCTAAATTTCGTCGATGCAAGTTAACCGCTAATTCACCCAAAAAGATACAATTTTGGTATTGGAGACCTGAATTCAGACCCAAACAGCTGAAACACCATACTCCGTTTCTAGGGTAGCACAAGCCGTGTATTAGGGGAGTATCCCCTCTGCTCCCCACTGCCATTTCGGCACTAACGGAAGTGTACAGTCCGCTCTCTCAAAGCAGACACCTCTCCTAAGGCGGACATCAAGGGTTGGCTTGTTTCGGCCGAATTTCGCTTATTTTTTTCTGTAACCATACTCTTTATAAGGCGGTCAGCTAGCGCTGGTCCTGAGGGTGACCGGCTTAGACAGCGTTCACTGTATTGATAGAAAGTTGTTTTTTTCTGTGAAAACAGGTGCAGTCGAAGCAAGCAAAATAATCAACATTCCGCGCACTAGACGTTAAAAGGGCTATGTCATGGCGTTTTTTTTTTGTCTCAGACTGTGCTAAAATTAAAATTGAGCATCTTATTTCAAACACGAAATGCTGTTAGAACACCAAGAACAAGATATCAAGTAAATTCTCGCAGAAACAATAAACCATAATAACTTTTTAGCAAATATTCCAAACACATTGAACGGACTTGAAACAATTGGCCCACTTCCATCCTGGCCATCTGTAGTCAGAGACACTTGTTTTTAGTTTTATTATACTCGTAAAGCAATTCTAAGCAAAACTGGATCATTATTTTCAAGTTTCTGGACACCTTTTAAAATAACGCTTAAAATGGTGACATTGCCCCTATAAGCTTGCTTGACGATAACCTTTGTTGCTTGCGCGCATCGTTCGTGAAAACCAAACCAAGTTTTCTTAATCCCTTCAAATTTTTATACTTCTATAGCAAGCTACTATTTTTTTTATAGTGAAAACAGACAAAGAAATAAGTTTATTTCAATATAATTAATATATTTCAAACCCTTCAAATTTCCTGGTTTTTGGACA
>JAJLRJ010000003.1:1149500-1244500 GCA_024195265.1 Dendrophyllia cribrosa
CTTCGAAAAATACCATAATACTCTTTAAAGTGCAGGTTTGGGTGGTGCTAAGGCCTGATTTTTCCAATTTCTTTTGTTTTCAGAACGAACTGCACGTGCCATGCTTCAAGTTCTTGGCAATTTGCATACGAACACACAATGCTACCCCTGTACGTCCTAGCATTCCTACATGTACTCTGAATGCCATTGTGCCATTCTAACAAAGGAGACTTGAATAATTACACCCCGGTGAGGCTGAGGCCCCGTCCACACTAATGCGTTTTTGAAAACCTCCGTTTTTGGTTGCCCGAAAACGGATAAAAAGATTTGCGTCCACACTAGGAGTTGAAAAACGATGATCCAAAGATGCGTTTTCATCACCAGGCTCTGCTCGGACGTTTTTCTGTTCAATACGCATGCTCCAATAGCGTCAGCAATACTATGCGTTACTTGTTGTGACGTAAGCGTTTTTGAAAAGCTCCGTTTTTGCCGTCCACACTAAAACGATAGACCTGCGTTTTCAAAAGTCTCCACTTTGAAAAGCGTTTTCGAAAACCTCCGTTTTCATCGATTTCATTCTCCGTTTTTGATCGTTTTAGTGTGGACGATCGGTAAAAACGCATAAAAAAGTATGCGTTTTCAAACGAAAACGCATTAGTGTGGACGGGGCCTGAGCCTGTACATAAAAGATTATTGTGGTATTTTTCGAAATGGGCTATTACAGTATCTTTGCTTATACGCAAAATGTTCTTAGAATATCAAGAGGACAATATCCAATGATTCCTCAATGAGCGAACAAACCATAATCAGTTTTTAACCTTTTTTCAAAACACAGGAGAAGAACTTGACAAAATCACGAGAATTTAGTTTTATCGACTGAGTCGATAAGGTAAATTGACCACCGTAAAAAGATTCAAATAGCTGACGTTTCGAGCGCTAGCCCTTCGTCGGAGCGAATCAAGGAATTGTGGGTAGTGTGTGGTTTTATATAGTAAGCGGTGGAGCTACGCTATTGGTGGAAATTTGGTGACGTGAAAATCAGTCTGTAATGCTCATAGCCATACCTCATCGAATGAGTCGGACATGTCTCGTGTGAAGCCGCTTGCAGCCACTTCTACATCCAAGTTATGTAGCCGTCTGTTTGGAGTAACGAACATAAAATGAGCTAAGACAACTGACAGTGGCCGTATAGTACATAGTTACAAGTAACACGTGTACACTTTAAGAAAGTTAGCCTGCTTGTTATAATACCATCATTTGCATCTCAACATAGACCCTATTCATAAATGGCAGCCGATTTATTTATTCTTTTATATTTATGCTAATCAGCCCAACTAGCCTCATTTTAGAGCAAAAATTCTTTTGAATTTTGCACATGCTAACGAGGCTAGTTGGGCTGATTAGCATGAACATAAAAGAATAATAAACCGGCCACCATTTATGAATAGGGTCTATAAACAAATGGCAGAAGTCGCAGAAAAAAACATATGAGCTAAATGGGTATCACATGAGTGGTGGATGGAGACTAAATCCACCACTGACGATGGAGTGATTGGTTGCTTTATGAATTTGTGTAATAACTTTTGCATCCTTAACTGTCAACCAGAAATGAGTTTGACTTACAAACATGTTTTGAAAGCACAGTTTCCTTCAAAGGCAAGTGACAAACTATTCACTTCCAATACAAAGGTTGCGTGAAAGAGTTTTAAACTGTAAATGTTTGATGACCAATTCTGTCATGTTTGATGCCAAGTGGGTAAGAAATCATGGGCACGATCATTGATAGGTACATGTAGCACTACTTACTTTACATCTGTAAATCTTGGATAGAGTTCACTTTCATAAGAAAATCGTCGAAGAAAAAAGTCTCTAATGCACTGCACATCTCTGTCAAAATACCTGGAATAAGGAAAGAGAAACAAAAACTTAACAACACTTGTTAGAATTACTCAAACGAAATATCGACATATGTCCTAGTGAAAGACAAACTAGATATGGATCTTTGAATTTAATTTGTCCAAAGTATAAAAGAGAATCAGAAGGTGCTAGGACTTTTCAAGTATCAGCTATTAGGTTTTGGAATTCACTCCCCAATGAAATTAAGAGTAGCACTAGTTTAGAAATTTTGAAGAAGTCTCTATATAAGTATTTTTTAGAGTCCTATAAAGATGTGCATCATTTTACCATTTCATAGGTTATTCTTTTTATATTCTTATATTTTATTAATTCTTAGATATATCATATTTTAATTGTTTATAGGCTAATTTTTAATTACTTCATTATTCTTTTGTATGTGTTCATTTTTAATTTGTCTAGAGGGCCACGAGTTAATCAGTATTTTATACTGTCAAGTGTCACCCTCGATAAATAAAGTTGATTATTATTATTATTATTACTTGTTGTAAGTGGCCAATTTATTGTTTCACCCTTGCATTCCTGAGGATAAACCTAACTAATGTAATGCAGTTCTAACTTTTGAGTATGTGGATGAAATCCTACAGTGTGACCATTCATATGAAAGCTACTGAGCAGTACTTTCCTGTGGTGCTGTTTATTACGCTGTACAAGGTGGCTCTAACTTGAGTCTGTAGATGAAATCCTAAAGTGTGACCATTCAAATGAAAGCTACTACGCAGTACTTTCCTGTGGTGCTGTTTATTACGCTGTACAAAGTGGTTCTAAGTTTTGAGTCTATGGATGAAATCCTTACGTGTGACCATTCAAATGAAAGCTACTGAGCAGTACTTTCCTGTGGTGCTGTTTATTATGATGTACAAGGTGGTTCTAACTTTTGAGTCTGTGGATGAAATCCAAAAGTGTCACCATTTAAATGAAAGCTATTGTTCCATTACAGTTAAAATAAAGCCATACCATCCTTTTGTTGATGTTGCCATTAATTTAAAGTTAATTGTATGAGTTACAACAAAAACCTTTCATTAATAGTTTTTCATAAAATTATTGCTACACTGGATTTGTATTTTTTCAAACTTGTTACATGTAAACAGCAATGAAAACAAACTCACCACTGTGCATTTGGATGAGAGATGGAAACCATTTGTGGAAAATCAATAACTGTGACTTTATCATCTTCATTGATTATCAAGTTAAATTCATTGAAGTCGCAATGAATCAGTCCATAGCTGCCAAGTCGTACAATTAATTCCATCAGATCATTATACAGTGCTGATGGATCAGCGACGTCATGAACTTGGCACCTGACAATAAACAGAAACAGGGTGTGAGTACCAGAACAGGAAGCATTATTGTACAAATTAAACCTCTCCTGACAGATGCCTTTGACGACACGGACTCTGCCTTATTATGGACAGTTCACCTGATCAACCTCTATGATGCAAACAACTCCCTATTGGAGACAGTTATTTTGCTCCCAGAGATTCCAAAATCTGATATTACAGTAAATCCACCTCTGTAATACATGTGTGCAGCCACCTTTGTAATATGACCATAACCTTGTTGTCCGTTTGGTGTCTGTTTTGCAGTTAAAACAGGTTTGACTCTACTAGAATGCACATCAAAACAATGCTTTAACGTTTACTGGTAAAAGCTGTATGGTAGACTACGAGTAGTCTAGGATAGTAGAGTGAGTGAAACGCGAGCGTGCGTGAAAATCACCTCACGCGAGAAAGGTGAGACGTGGTGGGGATAGCCTTTTTTCTTTCCCCACCATGTCTCGTCTTTCTCGCGGGGGGTGATTTTCATGCGCGCTCGCGTTTTGCTTGCTCTACTATCCTGAGGAAAAACGAGGGACTACTCGTAGTCTAGCTGTATGGTGCCACTACAAAAGCGTACGGCCCCAAGTGTTAAAATTTAAAACAATTTGTTTTGTCTCCAAATATAATAAATACTTAATGACTAAGTTAGGTCGGGCCGAATGTGAAGATCCGGCCCTCCCACTCAGTCAATAAGTACATATTATATAATTATGTTGTATGTGTACATTTCAACTTACAGTGGGTGTCCGTCCACTAATTCCATGACAACAGCATGACGATTGAAGTCAATTGGCCTTGGGACTGGATATCCATTATCATGAAGAGCCTGAAAAGAAAACAACTTACATGACTACAAACATCCAAGGTTTTATACAGTAAAAGCCTTGAATAAGGGTCTGAGCTTAGAGCTACTAGTTTTGAGTTTAAAGACAAAAAACTGCAGGCTACTGGTAGGAATGGAAGGTGGCTGTTTTTTCATGAAATTCATGGTGTTGTTTCTCTGCCATTATAAAATGAATACAAATTTGAATTTCACTTAACCCTTTTCAGCCAACTAAAACTGATCATATTAATTTCACTGTCATCTCCTAGTGGAAAATTGGGCTGTGCCAGAATTGGAGCTTGGAAATTGGTCTATTGCGGTTAAGATTAACAAGTGTCACCAATGTGTCATCAATGTTTTTGTAACAAAAGCTGAGAAATGCCTTCAGTCTTCTACAATGTAGGCTCTTCTATCTTTGACTCTGCCAGTGAAGTTGTACACTGTATGTCACAAGTCCTCAGACAAAATTGTAATATCTGGTAACCTTTCATGTATATGTTGTGGTTTAAATTTTTCTTTGGTTTAAAAATTTTCAAACCAGTTTGATTTTGATTTTCCTTTGTCTCAGATTCATTATCATAATGTGACACAAAAGACAACAAAAATTGAACTGGTTTAAAAAATTTTAAACCAAAGAAAAATTTGAACCACAACATATACATGTACAATCAGTGCAACAGTGGTGAGAGAAAAGTGTCTGGCACCTTTAAATAATGGGAACCTGTGTCTACATGTGGAGAAAGAAAATTGCAGGTTGGGGATTGTATGTGGTGCTCACCTTCCTGTTAAGCTTCTGCTGATTATTGCAACTGCATAAAAATTCATATTATCATCTACTTAGAAGACAAACCTTCATGTAAGCATATTCTTTAACAGCTGCCAGACGTGAAAGATATAACCAGGAGACATTTTTGCGATGTTTTAGATAATCTCGCTTCTGTTTGAGCTTGCGGAAAGAAGTACGCCCAAGTCTAGTGAGATAAAATAGTCAAGATTGTTAAGACACAACTATATACAAAATGTAATATTATTTATCGCGTTCGAAGAACGCAATCCTAATTTCGTGTTGCAGACAAATTTGAGATTATTTGGTAGACGGTCTTCCAAATGGCCGCCCCTATTGGTTTTTTCAGGGGCTCATTTCCGCCGGAAATTCCTTTGAACGCGTCTCCATAAGCTGTGATTACTGCTAGTAATAATCCTAGGGGATCAAATCTCAATAACTTAAAAACCGGGTTTATTCAAACTTTTTGCTTACTGAAATGAAAAGCCATTTCCCTTGCTTCAATTTTATTAGGAATTTTCAGATGCTCCTCTTGTTAACTGGAACAGTTTCGTGTTTCATCCAATCATTTGAGTAAGCAAAAATTCAAAATAATGTAAATTTATGAAATACATGTCATGTGGAAAGGGAACGGCTGTGTCAAGGCTTGGTGGTTTAGATGACCAGTACTGTTTTTATCAGGTGAGATGAGTGCTGTGTACAAGCTCAACTTCAGTCTCTAGACACTATTACATTGCCACTTCACCACAGGCCACCCAGTGTTGCTGTTAATAGTAGAATCTCTATTGCCCAGGGTACCAAAAGAACTACCTTATTACACACTACTTTCTGGTAGCAGATTAACTATTTTATAAAGTTGTGTTTTAACTTTGCTTGATACAGACCTGTGCAGTTTAAGAGCATGTTGATTTTCCTCCTCATCAGCAATAATATAAATATCTGCAGAAAAGAAAAGATGAAAACAAAAGGTTGTAAAATGCAAATCTGCATCATTGTTGATATGATATATAGCTCAGATGGATGCATTTAATTGATCATTTAGTAAAACAGAAGTGATGGGAGATACATTGGGAATTAAAGGTTCTAAGTACTGTTTTATGTTGATGTTAACCTACAGTATTTGAAAGTATATTAATTTACAGTTTTCAAGTGTTTTACATGTAGCCTGTAATAAAGAAAGTTATCTTTTAATATCTCTCTATTTTTTAATCAGAATGACTGATAATATACGCCACAATATAAAAACTACTACAGTGTTACACCTTTAACTTTTCAGTTATGTACACCTACATGTAGCTACAACTTGCAATGACTATTCAGAGTGAATGAGTTAAAACTTTGACATTAATTAATAACTAAGAATTCTAAAGATTGCAACGAACAGTGTTTAGTTTGTGTAACACACAATACACTTACCAGACTCCTTGCCAACCCCAATCTGATTCCCAACTGACTGAACAGTTCCTCTTGTCGTCAGTGCCTTCAAAGCCAGATAATCATAGCCACTGAATGTAAGTCTGTAACCCTCAACTGTAACAGTTAAAAGTTAGAAATCAGTTTATACACCTTACAGTTTATAGCCATCAACCATTTCAAAAGACATACAGCCCTTTTAATAACTTTTGAAGTACAAGACATATCTACGATAATTGGCAGTGGCTAAGTTTTATTGCGACAGAGTAGGGTGGCAAATTTTAATTATTTGTAATGCCCTATTATGTTCATTTAAGATTCTAACTTTAGTAAATTGCAGGTGAGTGCACTATTCTGTATTCAACACTTTGAAGCGTTCATGCAGCATTAGATTTGTTGTCCTGACTTTAATTTCTTGGCACACGAATATGACTGTTTGTATGGTATTACATTGTAGCTTTATCTTCTTGACTTTTTCTCAGTGCATTTGTTTGGCATTATTTTTTTGCCATCTTGACTATTCTCAGTACATAGGTTCAGTATTGGTTTTCTCTTCTTAATTAACTTTTATTCATACATTTACATGTAGTTTGGAAAACATTACTTTAAGTCCATAATGGCCAAATAAGTAAATGGCCAGAACATAAAAGTAGCTACATTTGAGTGAACATATCACCTCGACCAGACTTTTCATAACACACCAACTTGTGTTTTGTGAGCTCACGCAGGACCTTGTGAGAGCCACCATGTTTGAGATCAGCTATAGATGCTACAAGAGGTGTGGGTACCAGTTCATGATTTTTCATCCCCATCTCCACCTAGAAAAAAAATGTGCACTTAAAGGGCACTGTCACAAGGGCGCATGCACCAGTTTCTCTAATTGAAACTTGAAAAGTTTAGCCTTAATTCTTCAAGTTGAAATGTCAATTTCAAAAATGGCTCAGAGTTTCTTCATTTTCCACCGTGACCACCACAACTAGTCAATGCCATTTTGAAATTGATACTTCAACTTGAAAAATTTAGGCTAAACTTTTCAAGTTTTGATTTGAGAAACTGGTGCATGCGCCCTCGTGACAGTGTCCCTTTAACTACAGAATACAGGGCCATAAATTGTTCATCCTGTCATTACCTGTTCCAAGTTTTGCAGTGCAAGGCCTGGAAGACTTGACAAAAACTGATCTGTTCGCTAAACTACAGAATACCCCGCAACTTATTTGCATCTTCTTGTTGCATCTTGTTATGCCTCATGCTACAAACCATTTCAACACATGTAAATGAAGTGGTCAGGAGTTGCGGGGTATTCTGCAATCGCTCTGATCTGTCAAAGACAAAGTCGTCTTGCCTCTGCCTGGGCCTGTGTACTATAATGCATTTTGTATTATCAAAGCTTTATTACATGTTTACAACTGCACGATTTTCACTAAGGTGCGGGATTGCAGAAAACTAGTTTAATGAGATGGAAATCATATTTCTATCTCATTGAATAACAATACATCCCATTGTATCATGCTTCGTACTATTAAAAAAAACTGAATTTTAGAGCATTAATTTATAAAGCACAACGCCACCAACTTTTTCAAAAGATGTACAGTGTTCCTTCTTATCGACACTGAGTTGCTCTTGGTGAGATGTAGCTCTATTGGACTATCGATCTTTTTTGATCTAGCATAGGAACCGCTATTTCGTACACACGTGCTGTTTGGCCGGCCATGTTTCATGAAAATTCTGAGCTTACTTCTCGTACACTTACCGCTGTGAGCACCCTAAATTCCTCAGAAGAGAGGTAACGTAGCATCGACACATTCAGCTTTCCCATGTTTTGTGAGTCAGAACATGTGGATTTTTAAAAAAATAAGAGTTTTTACTTTGCTGAAAAAGGTAAACTCGCCGGTAAATTGGCGATTGATTGGCGAACTTCTATCGAAAATAACATACTAGAGCCCGCTGTACACCTTGCTGACCACTATTGCTCAACAATTTGACTCGTCACCAGGTTTCGCGCTTTTGCGATGTGCAGCTGCTAAAGGGAGGAATGGGGAATAGGAAAATTGAAAAAGGGGAATAAGAAATTTTTAATGCTGAACATTTGAGATTTTGAAGATAGCGTGGTCAGCAAATAAATGGTTATCCATGCTTAGCGTGCGTTTATCGAGTGATTGATGCAAGCGGAAGGTTTGGAGTGCGAGGTGAGGTGAGGTGAGACGAGCCTTCAGCCTAGCTAACATGCTTATAAATCTTCAAACTAAATTGGAATAGTTGAAACGTTGTTTATTCTCCACGTCTCCCTTCCCGCACCAAACATATTTCTCTTAGACGCATTGAGCAGGAATGACGCAGGGATGAAAGCGCTCGTGGTCGTCACTCCGCAGTCCGCACCCGGCCCGGGTTAGGAATCCGCCTATTACGTCTCATGTTTCCATTACATAATAGTAAATAGTAAATAGTTAATAGTTAATGGTAATGGAACTTGAGTTAATAATAATGGAAACTTAAGACGTAATAGGCGCGTCGTATTTACGAAGCGGCAGACAAGATAATATTTGAAACGTGCAAGGTCAACCGTCTTCGTTCTGATTCAAATCGCTTCCAAAACGACTCAAAAAAACACAGAAAAACAGGTAAATAACAATATTTTTATTAAATGATTATGTTATAGCTAATAAAACGTTTGGGTTTCCTGTGTATAGAGCAGTTTTCAATTGAGTGTGAAAAGTAATTACACAATTGCTACGCCTTGTGATTGGCTAAAAAATCTCGCGCCACTTTCTCAATCAATCAGAAGTAAAACCAAAACCAATCGTGACTTGCTCGCACGCGTTTTCCCGCGCTTGGCGCTGCCGACAAGTCATTGAAAAATTCTCTAATATAAATGAATAAATAAGTAATTAAAATAAAACCTATATATTTCTAATAACAGTAATAAATAAATAAATATAATTTAATTTAATTTACTCCATCTTTTGGCATACTTAACGTGCTGTGATTCGAGTGAACTTAACATGAATTGATAAGGACGCCTTCTATGAGCGGCATGAAGCACTGCAGAGGATGAGAGTACGCGATGTGTTTATTATGATGGACGACCTTACTGCTAAAGTTAATAGCGACATGAAGAATTATGACAATTATGAGTGGGTGGTGAGCTGTCGAGTCATGCATGCATGGCTGTGGCAGGATAAACGAAAACGGCAACACACTTGTCTGTCTTCGAAAGACGTATGGAAAGATCAAACATGTCTCAAAAAGCTAGCTAGGCCTGACAATAGGTATCACTTAGGGTGCTAGGCTGTTGAAGCTTGGGAAACAGCTGCATATAAAGACAAAAGAACTGTTTACTGCATCACTAGACAACCCAAGCCTGGTGACGTCAGTCTGAGAAGGAGCTAAATCGAGCATGTCGTTCGCATTGAAATGGATTAGTGAATTCGTCATGGTATGATGCACTGTTAAACTGAAATCGCCTGTTTTATAAGAATGAAAAAAATACATTTTACTAGAGGCCTGGTGCAAATGTGTGTTTAGCAACTTCACAAAAGACTACTGTCCAAATGCATATACGGTTGCCAGGATACATTAAAAAACAGTTATATGGCTACTTACGTCAGAAGCTAGGTTCATTGCGTCAAATAAAGAGAGCTCTCTCAGGAGATATACATATATAGTGAAGGTTTAGCTTTAAGCATTCTCAAATCAATTCGTACAATATTCATTCAGAATGGGTCTCTTTGTTTGCGGTTAGAAATGAATCGCATATCAATCGGTGTCGTGTCAAATGCTGTGTTTAATATAGAAAGCGAGTCTGAATCCCTCGTCATTTCTTTTTAAAGGTAGTGGAGAAGCAAGCACGCTATGCGAGGGAGTAGCGAGCGAGTAGCAGGCGTGGGAGCTTCGAACCGTGAATAAAAAACCAAAATAAACTAGTTTTTCTTCTTCTCTGGTTTGAGCCCCACGCCGTTCACGGCCACGTGCGTGCACGTGCTGACATCACGCGCCGGCCCTTGCACCCGGCACGCTTGCTTCCCCACTATACTTGAAGAAAATTGAGATTATGCATGTAATCGAGAGATTTGTTGGATATTGTCCACAACTCTAATAACTTTGCTTTAACACGCATCCTATGAAGGCAATAAAAACAAAACCTTTGATATTCACCTCGACCTTTTTATTTAGCATGCTGAAACAATTTGTAGTTTTTAAGATTGTTTTTTTTAAAATAAGCAATGCACACAACAAAACAAAACAGTAAACTAAAACAGTACCCCGCATCGAAAATGTCACTTGTCCGTACGTTAGTCTCTAAATCGTATCAATTCTTCTCCAATTGTAACCTGAATTTTTTACTTCTAATACTACAGGTTACTGAATTTAGTCTCAACATAGTTTCTAGGGAACGGCACTGAATTGATTTAGTTGGACAAATACTGCAGACTTATGGAGCCTGAAAAGCAGCTATTAAAAGAATAGCTTTTAGCTTGCATTTGTACACAAAACACAAGTTGGAACCGTTGCAATAAAATATCAATAATATTTGCAAAAGGTACACCAAACCGAAATATAGAAGTAGATGCTATAAAACAGAATATACTTGAATTGAATTGATAATATAATGTGCCAATTTAACCTTCAGCTTAGGTATCTCGGGAGCACAAGTCTTAGTGTCCGATATTAGGACGTCACATCCGAAGGGTGGGTCACGTAGTAACTGGGTGAACTATACTATGTATTGCTCAGTCAGTTATATTCATTGAAGCAAACGAAAAAACAGAGACATAAATAAAAGTAATGAAGGTAATTGTACCTCGTGGCCTTAACAAATATCTTCTCTTCTTTACAGTTTAAAACTACCTAACGTTTCTCGCTAGTTAAATTATCGTATGTCAATTCGCTCCAACCTAACGCAACTCTGATATTTTGTTTCTAGGTAACTAATTGATACTAGTTTTAAGGGAGCAACGAAGAGTCTCTTCTATAAAATAATATAACATAAGTGGGGTGTAGATGTTTCATCAAAGAGACAAAATTAGACTCGAACGTTAACAGCGCTAAAGAGCCTCTTCGGCTATAATCAAACATATCGGTTCGGACTTAATTTTAGCATGCGGATATTTTGTAAGAAGGCAAATCTCATGATAACTAGATTAAACTGTATTACAAAAACAAACGCATTGACTAGATATTTCAAGCGAAAAACAACACAATTTTGAAAGTTAATAAATAAATAAGGAAACAGTATCCTCTTATGAAAACAATTTCCTCGATGACATAAAAAAAAAACCCCGGCTTTAATTCTCCTCTTGAAGATTTGTCTTTTTACTGTGAATATATCTAAACGTTAATACGTTTCAGTGGCACTGAGTTTCTAGGAAACGTCTAAGAAATTTAGTTTCTAAAGAATGACAAAGATCTTTCAATATAACACAAGATTGATATTTTTGGATGCGATATTTGGTATGATATATGGGCAGGCATAAAATTGATCCAGATTCTTAAGTATCTAAATTCCCCGGGGGGGGGGGGGGGGGGGGGTACTCCCATATAAAAATGACAGGGGTGCTCGTTGGAAATTTTCGAAAAACACCCTAAAAGGTACCAGAATCTCGTTTGATGGGCGTGGCTCCAAAGAATTTTTACCCCTAAGAGGTACCAATTCTAAAACAACACATGTCATATTCTGTCATATTTTTCGGCTCATACCCTAAAAGGTACCGCGATAATTCTAACGGTGGTCATTTTACATTTTAGCACCCTAAGCGGTACCAATCTACAAATTTTAAACCCTGAAAGGTACGACGAGCACCCCCGTCATTTTTATATGGGAGTCCCCCCGTCCCCCCCGGGCTAAATTCAGCTCAACTGCTAGTTAATTAAAAGAAGAGTACCAAGAAAATGTTATAGATATAAACAACAAATAAACTTAAGGTCAGTTTATTGGAATTTCAGTTCTTTTCCTGGCCGGCGTACTTTGGAACTGCGTGAAAATTTGGCTTTGACAAAGTTGCGCGACACAGGATCAAAAGTGATCAAAGGTTTCACAGCACTTTTTTGATGTTGCTTTTTGTGGACGCACCTTTGACGCGCGTCCAAAGGTACTAGAATTTGATGTACGTCACAGGCAAATCAAAGGTTCCTTTGTAGTCAAGTCATAGCAAAATTTGACAGAACCTTTACAATACCTTTGATAAGTATCAGAGGTGCACTATATTTGACTTAAATCAAGGGCCACCTTTACATTCACAAGCCGTGTCAAAGATTTACCTTTATGTCAAAGTCGGAGGTTAAGGCCATTTTTCGTGCAGTTGGTTTCTAGGAAACGGAAAAGAAGATAGTTTCTAGGGAACTGATTACCACACGGCTTAGTTGGTATAAATGTATTTCTGATCGAATGTGATATTTGATATGGACTGGTATAAAATTGGAATCCACTGTTGAGATTCTTGAGAAGCCAAGCGCGTGGTACACGGAGATTTAAAAAAAAAATAAAATTACCTAAAAAACATTTGCATAAAAAATTTTACATTGCTCATCGTTAGCGGATACTTCATCGGATGCTATAATTTTTCATATTTCTTTTGCCTACAGTGACCAGCTAGACTCAATTAGCATGGCTTCTAGGAAACGATTTATTCGTTTAACAAGCTTTACAATACAGAATCAATTGCCCGAGAGTTCCCTTGCGTTTGTTTGTGATATTGTATGCTTCATGAAAACGATATTGCTTTCTGTAAATCCATTTAATTACTTGACCCGATGAAAAAAGAATGACACAATTGCCTAAAAAAGTACACACGAATATCAAATGAACCTATTCAAGGGCAAATTTTCCATGACGAATCGTTTGCCAATAGAAAATATTTATGGGCGTGAAAAATGTAACGCTAGATATGACTGCGCGCATTCTATTTTTTGTTCTGGCTTATGTTTAAGCTTACATCATGTACGTGTTTACTGTAAGCAAAATACACCAAAACAAAAGGAAATAAAAGCAATATTACTAACAAAAGAGGTTTTTTCTTACGAATAGAAAAACCGATATTTGATTGAGAGATATTCGATTAAGCTCAATACCATGACACCTGTCTTTTGTGGGAGGGATCGGTTAGTCAAACAATGACAATGTAATGAAATAGACAATAAAACAAGTTGCTAATCACCTTAATTGACCTAATTAATCACTGCCTGTCAGTAATCCGCTCAATCAATCAATATAATACCAACAGTAGTTTAGGTTCACGCGTTTAAGTATCGCTGTTCATGCCACCCATGTGAAATCAGTTTTTCAAACACGGTGCACTCCAAGATTACCAATAGTGTTAACGGTGTACTTATACTTCTATTTCAGTGGCAAAACTGACCAAGAATTATTTTGCTGTGACTACATTGACCCTGACCTGAAATGCGGCAAAAAAAAAAAATTAGTAAACGACTATTCTATAAGCATAAATAATTCAGCTGAAATGTCTTTTAAACCAAGATGTTTTATGGTGCATAGCCGCAAATAGTGCCTTTATGCGAAATGTGTTTGTCATGGAAGCAAATGTGCTCAAAAGTAGCTGATTTTTTCACAAAAAGAGTGAATTTCTCAATTAACAAAAAGCCATGTATTCATGTAAACGATTTTTCTTCTTGGATATGAGAATGGAAATTAAAAAAAAAACAACAGAAAATGTGGCGTGTAAAATTTTATATTTTTTGGTTCGTCACGACGTGTAGGGGAAATGTATTTTGTCTATTTTCTTTCCTCTATTTTTTTTATTTTAATTCCGAGGAATATATACAACCAAACTTGTCAAGAGAATATATTGTTTGCCACACACAGTGTACATTCATTGTTCTGTATTAGCAAACTGTTCTGTTCTTTCTATAAACTCGGTTTGAACCAGCTGGAGATTTATCAAAACTGATCTTTGTGTTTTCGATGCCACGCTGCGCACAAAACAAACTTAAATGTAAATGTTATATTGTGGTATGCCGAGCGCAGCTTCCAGAGAATTCCCTCAGTCCATGTCTTAACCACATTCACTAGAAACCGCCGGAGTACGAAAAAAATTGATCAGTCGGTTGATAAAATCGCCCGTTCTCTGATCAATATCCCAAAGGTAGAGTATTCGGCATCTTTTAGCAAGAGGCAAATTACAATTAACAGTTCTGTCCTGTTAGAAAAAGAACAAGAAAAGTTACAGGGTTCTTTTGCGAAATGGATCAATTGCGATGTATGGAGACGTTTTTTCACCACCAACATTCAAGCAATTTCAAATCGGTAACTTTCAAAATCAACAAATTTTTAATCACGACATGTCGGCGAAAATTAAGACATGAACAGAGCTGTGGTTTATTCTTCTATTTAGGAAATATAAGTTTTATTGGTATCTTTTTAATTAAGAGAAATGTTTTCTTTTTCAACGTCGTATTTAAAATGCAATGCATTTTATTTAGTTTCTGATCCACGTAAAGGAAGACACATTCAAACAAATCGTTTTATGTGTTATTTGTTTTCGCAAAAACCTCAAGAAATTTTTAACCTTAGTTTTTAGTTATTTTTTAGGTTATTATTCGTTAGGTGCCAAGTTTATCAGATTATAAAGACGATTTGATCTCCTGGGGAAAGGGGGGATTTAATTTGTTTGAAGTTGATCTAACATAAAAAAGATACAACTTTTCCAAACAGTATACACTAAGAAATGGAATCTGTAAACTCGACATGGCCGCGGCCATTGATTACTAAGTCTTTACGGACACTTCGCCGCAAAATCTGTGAAGGCGCTTTTCGGCGATTTTACAAAACTGACGCGTTGGATTTTTTAACCACTTTTCTTTGTAAGTCACTGAAATATAAACATATATTAATGCTAACTCGCTTGAAATTTCTGAGACTAAACATTTCTTTTGACGCCTGATCTTTGGAAATCATTTTAAAAATTATCAACTAACTACGTTTAGATCTAAATTTTCTAAATTAATCCTTCGCATTTCAAAAGTTGGAAAATGAAAGAGAACCAACAAACGAAGCCAACATTTTCAATTCATTCATTTTTAGGGTGTGATGGTAAATATATTGGTTATGAAGGTGGAGTAAAAAGATGGTCATATTTACTGCATTAGCTATGTGGAATAAGGCAAAACACCATCTTAATTTTCACTGCCGTTTATTTTTCATGTTTATAAACAGAAAACAGAATTACAAAAATCCTATTAGTTACCTAAACACCTGCTAAGTTCCCGGCAGAATTTTGTCAGTTCCGTGTATGAAATCTTTCTGTAAACGTCCTTTAATATATTAAATAAGCAGTTGACATTACGAATGACTTACGGGGTCAAAACGATCATTTTTTTTTTTGTCAGTTGCTGGGTTGTAAATTGTAAACAGCTAAAAGCGGACATCTGTTTTTAGCTGCTTCTATTTTATAAAAGCTTCACTTATTTGGTAGCGCTGACGTCATTAAGGTCAATGGAGTACTTGACGAATCAGAAAAACGCTACTAGAGGCACAAGCCACTATTAGAGTGCCAACCGGGTGGTCGAGACCAAGCAATAGAGGCGGTACTTGCAATTACTTAATCACTTTGGCTACAAAAGAACTTAACAGTCAAGAATAACCTGAAAGAAACGCGGTGAAATCAAGACCTGAAATTACTAGAAAACTGATTTTATCACTGAGCAGTGGAATGTTATTGGATGTTTCAGTCTCGCAGGTTGTAAAACGCACTGTTCGCGAAATTTACTGGTATTTCGTGCCGTGTTAGGCTTAATTCAGTTGGTTGCTTGTTGGCTTTGTTTAGGCGTAGACAGCGCAAATTATAGAGAGGTCAATATAAGCACTCATGAGGGTGGTGATAAATATATGTCAGTGAGCCGAAACCAATCGGATGCTATTGTTTGGCATGGTATTTGTTTGACTAACTAAGCTATTAATTCATAATCTCTTGCAGTGGGTCGTATAAAGGTCGCAACCCGACAGTCGTAATTTTATAAAGAGTACACACAAGCAACATGACTGAGTTTATAACTGATGTTGATCTTTCAAACTACACTAACTGTTCACCCGGTGTTGTCGATAAGCGCGGTGAAATGCGGCTCCACTCTGCAGATGAAGACATTGAAAATGAACGAGACATTTCCGAGAGCGTGCACGGGGGAGCAAACTCTGAAGAATGCGAACAGAGTTTTGTACTGGACCCGGAATATGATGACGATGAGTCAGCGAGGCCGGAGAGCGGCACGAGCAAAACAGAATGCACAGATCCTGATGTGAAACCAACACACTCCTACATCGCGCTGATTGCAATGGCGATTTTGAGCTGCCCTAACAAGAAGATGATACTGGGTGATATCTACCAGTACATCTCAGACAACTTCCCGTATTACCGCAACAAGGATAAGAGTTGGAGGAACAGCATCAGGCATAACTTGTCTCTCAACGAGTGTTTTATTAAAGCTGGTCGCAGCGAAAACGGCAAAGGTAACTACTGGGCCATACATCCGGCGAACCTCGAAGACTTCGCAAACGGCGATTTTAGACGCAGAAGAGCGCGACGCCGGGTCAGAAGAAGCAATCCTTTGAAATTCGGCATCGGTTCGCCTCAATCTACTTACTATCGAGGGTTAGGATCGTTCAATACACATTCGTCCTTCTTTCCGTATCGCGCTGACGACTGCCGGGTGCATCCCAGCTTAACGTACATCCGTCCAACGAAAAAGAGCTTTGCTATTGATAGCATTATGGGGTCTTACGATTCTTCATACTTCTATAGTCCAGTATCGGTGAGATCCTACCCTTCACTGAGCCTGCATAGCAGCCGAGAATATCCTGGAAGTTCATCACATTCGCTTCTCTTCCACAACTCACCAGCACTTGCTTCTTGCGGATCCGAGGTTAACACGACGCCTGCCGGCAAATCGTTGGAAACGTCGGCGTTTTCTGCTTATCTTGGCTCCAAAGGTGTAGGCCCAAGAGGACAAAACAGCAGGTCGGAAAGTTGGCAAGAAACTCTTTCTAAATTACAGGAGCAACTCAGGAAAGTTACACCCTGACAACATCAAACATTCAAGGAGTTGGAAATATTGTCAACGGCGTATTTATAGAATTAGGTAACTTTGCTCGCTTTCGTTTGGCGAGAACTGGACGTTTAAAGTATTCTTCTAACTGAAGAAAAACATGAACTCTCACAAAACTTAAGATATTTCACTAAAAAGACTTGTAAATACTCAAGTATTTTTTTTATAATTTGCACTAAATTAAGCAAATGCTGACGGCTTAGCTTAAAACAAAACCATTAGATAGCCTTGTAAAATGAGCTTGCAATTAGAATGGCCTTGAGCAAACATTCGCAGTTATTTAAAGTAATATATTTTATTGTATAAAAGTCGTGAATAGCTTACAATTTCCAATGTGAAAATGATTACAGATATTTCGGCAGGAATTAGTATAATGAAAGCAAGTTATGGTCAAAAACGCGTTTGATACGTCGCGTCAATATATCCATTCAATTAGCAGAGATAAGTCAATTGTAACGACTGACTCGATGAAGGGTAGCACATTTTTAAATATATAAAGAAAAATTGGATTACACTTTGGCATAACAGAATTATTGATCCAAGAAAGCCTAATAAAACGTTTTACAGATACAAAAGAGGTTTTTAATCAATGAATGGCTTATAAGATAAACACTGCTGAGTAATAGAGGCTTTCTATGAGTTCTGCAATCTTTTTGGCTCGTTTCCTAAGGAGCACTGAACTATTGAGCCTAAATCAGGATATGATGTATGTTTTACAGAAAAAAAAATGACGAGAGAGAGAGAGAGAGATAAAAAAGAAATGTGTGACATCATCGTGTTGTCTTCAATAATAATGTCAAAAAGATATGGTAACAGCCCAAACAATTTTGGTATAATTTTATCACACTGACAAACTCAGCCATTTATTTGTCAATGAGTAGATATTTGAGAATATTATATTGTTGTGAAAATATTGAAATAGAAAAACGTTCTGCGTTTGACTGAAATAGTATTATTTTTTACAACGTTATGGCCCAAGCATCGGATTCTCTCTGTTTCTTTTTATTGTCAGTTAGTTCATGAACTGCAGATATCAAAATAATATACACCATGTTTCATAAAACAACTGACATAAAGTAGTGAAGAATATTGTCGTAGCTGTTAATTGCAAAAGGAGCACATGTATTTTATTTTTTGTCCATTTTTTTATACCCAGAATAACTGAGCTATATATACAACTTCACTGCACTAGAGGAAAGATATATCAAATTGTTATACTGAAGATAAAATGCAATGATAAGCCAAGTTAAAGTTGTCAAATTCCAAAGGCTATTTCTGAAAAGTAATTACGTGCATATTTACCTCTTAATATAATTTCGTCGTGCAATTAGCCGCGTATTTAAAATATACTGAAATAAAAACATTACACCGAATCTCCCAAATAGATTTGCTTTGTGGATGGGCGAGAGATCAATTTTCATAAATAATGCAGCTTCTTAACAACTGTTACAGTAAAAGAAATGCATTTGGACAAAACCCCTGCATGTACAAGGTCCTTGAGTTTGTGCGTCAAATAACCGTGAGAAATCTTTGTGAACCAAGCTTTTTTTTCCTACCAACAATATTAAAAGACCGGGAGACGCGTTTTCGTTCGTGTCATAAATGTTTTATCAGCAAAATTTTCAATTTGGGAATTTTTATGTGCTCAGTGTAGGTTATAATATAATGTTTAGGTTTATCTAATTTATCATATTTGTAGATAAAAGGGGAAGTGGAAGGAAGGACAGAGTGCTCTCGCCGTGTGGTTGAGTGTGATATATGGCTTCATGTCGCTTTGTCTTCGCGACGGTTTGACCACACAAGAGAAAATTAATCAGAAATTGGCTTCGTGCATTTTAATATCATAAGGTATTGAAATGGAAAGGAAAACATCTATATTTATTTCACTGATATATAGCTACAAAAATCGTCTAGCTCATATTATATGATTTTGTCTAATATAACTGATATATAAGACGACCTTTTCACCGAGGTATCACGGTACAGTTCAAATTCGAAAATGGCGGCTGATATGCTGTCTGGCATCCCTTCCTTCATCGTTGATCTCTGATAGTTTTTTCGCTTTTCTTTCAGTAGATTGATTGCTTTAACAAATGAGGAACAAGCATTGATATATAGTACCGTGGATATAAATTGCCTCTGTGATGTTTATAGTAGTTTTAATTAAAGTAAAAATGATTACTCTTCGCTGTAATTGCGAAAATGTCACAACAACGAAGAGGTTTTCAAAATTAGCATGTAAAA
Source organism: Dendrophyllia cribrosa (assembly GCA_024195265.1). Classification (NCBI taxonomy): domain Eukaryota; kingdom Metazoa; phylum Cnidaria; class Anthozoa; order Scleractinia; family Dendrophylliidae; genus Dendrophyllia; species Dendrophyllia cribrosa. The sequence continues at coordinate 1,169,029 of JAJLRJ010000003.1, forward strand.
TAGCAGTTATAAACGCGAACGCAACACAAAGATTTATAAAGTAAAGATTTGTTAAAGGAAGTTGTTTCGAATTTGTAGCAAAGAGTAGGTATTTGGTTATAACAACAGCGAAAACCTTCATGAATGTTCATCTTACATATGCACTTAGTTGTCAATTTGATTATCTATAATGCAATGGTAAAGTTGCTGTAATGGTTGAATTGAAAGGAAACTAATAAGAATTTTGAATAAGCCTAAAAATGTGTATCGCATTACTTTCTAACTTTGTATGAATAAATAAACTATATGGTTATATGTTTGTTGGTTACAGCCTGAAAACAATGTACAGGTGCAATGCTGTGGGGTTTATATTAAGGCTCTGGTCGATTTAGACATTTTGATTAATTATTAAGGAAAATGGCGTCGAAGGCTATCAAAGTCATACAACCATGATGTATTTCTCTTTATTATTAGAACATGCGGTTTTCTTACGAAATTTTGTCCCAATGTTTGTGTTTCAAGTCACATTGCTTCTCTTGTGAAAGAGTGAAAATTGTCGAAATGTACTTAAAGTATACACCACCGAATAAAGTAACAAACGTTTGTCCTGAAACACTATTAAATAATGTTACGCTTTACCACTATATATCGTCATAGAATCGAAGTAAGCTTTTTAGATGCACTGAAAACATTTCAATCCGTCAATTGTTTCAACTTGTTGCAGTGGGTTTTATCTAAAAACTATAAAGGAGCCACATTGTCTCATGCCATTTAGTTAATTCGAGCGACGGTATATGAATCATATGCTCGTGGTTTTAATCTTTAAAGTTTTTGAAGTTTAGTCAAGTTTGATTAAGGTTAATTAAGATGTCGCTCCTCCAGTTTCCGAATCAGTCGCTTTTAATAACATTTTCAATCTCAGGCTTATTGGTCAGCGGTTGTCTAACCGAGTAGCCTGAGAAGTCTGGGTTCGAATAAAGAAGCGTAATAATGTATTTTTTCGTTAATTTTATTTTTTCTTGGTCTAAATTGGTTTAAATTCTAACGTAAAATATTTTACCTTAGTAAAACGCTTACAAATCGCAAAATCTTCATGAGTTTATCATGATACAACAAAGACCGGGTTTTGACTGATCATTTGTTGGTAAAATCATGTAATGTTGTGTTCTTTTCGAGAAAGGTAAACTTGGACACAAAATTACGTTTTACTGAATTTACATTTTACTGCCTTATAGCATTGTCGTGAAGCGCGATCCATCAAATAAAAAAGAAATTAAGGAGAGCGTTCCTCAGTTCCCAACCTGGAATGCGTCTGTGAATTTTGATTGGAACGGTCAAGCTATAAACCTTTTTAAAGTACCACACCTTATTTATAAGCAAAACTTTGCCGTATGAATTTATTCATGACGCGGGTATCAGCGGCCTTAAAAGTTTATAAGCGCAAATATCACCTTTACCTTTATTTAAGTTTGTTATGTGCACAGCATGGCACCAAAAAAAAAAAAATTAGTTTTGTGGATAAATATCCAGCTGGTTCAAACCGAGTTTATACAGAAAATAGAACAGTTTGCTATTATAGAACAATGAACATACACTGTGTGTGGCAAACAACAGTACTCACTTGACAAAATTGGCTTTAAAGAAACAGTTCATAGCTGTGAAACGAAGTTATATATAACATGTAATTAATGGCTCATGGTTTTGTGATTTCCATTACGACTAAGCACACTGTATGTATAAAATTGGCGTTCAGTGTTGGTTGAGATGAAACCAAAGTACAAAAAGATATAGTACGTGACGAAATTTTCGAATTGTCTTCTCTTAGTTCCTTAGTCTGCGAACGTACTAGGACAGTCTATTTTATTTCTTTCACTAATACCTTTCTTTCTAATCCAAAATGAATTCAGCCTCTCTTTACCACTTCCCATAGATGTCTTTAGTTTGTCTTGGAATAAAAAATTGCGGAAATCGTTTTTCTTTAAGGACATATTGATTCTTTATTAAAAAATCATTTAGCAGAATAAGGATGGCAGTTTTACGCTCTTTCACTATAAATCATCTTTGCTTTTAAGACATTCTAAATAAATTATTTACGGCCATCACAAGAGTCCATTTTAGGCCGGAATATTTCATGTTAGAGTCAATGCGTTTATAGTGAAACGATTCTTGGTCGGTTTTATTACTAAAATGAGTATCACATTTTTAAGAACACTGTTTCTCGAAGCTTTTTAAGTGTTTTATATGAACAAATCGACATGGATGAAAAAATGATACTTACAACATGCATGGTTTTAAACTACTGTTTATATTATATTGATAAAATGAGCGGATTACTGACAGGCAGTGATTAATTGGGCCAATAAAGGTGATTACCAACTTGCTTTATTGTCTATTTCATTACATTGTCATTGTTTGACTAACCGATCCCTCCCACAGAAGACAGGTGTCATGGTATTGAACTAAATCAAATATCTTTTAATCGAATATCGGTTTTTTATATACCAAAGAAAAAAACCCTTTGTTAGGTGATATCTCTTTTATTTTCTTTTGTTTGGGTATATTTCACTCATAAGTAAACACGTACATGAAGACGAAAAGTAAAATTTGCGTCGTCATCCGTTAGCCTACATTTTACGCCCCTATAAATAATGTTTATTGACAAAAGATTCGTCATGGAAAATTTGCCTTTGAATAGGTTCAATTGATATTCGTGTGTACTTTTTTAGGCAATTGTGTTTTTCGTTTTTCACGCGTCAAGTAAAAATATAATTAAATGGATTTACAGGAAACAATATAGTTTTTATGAAGCATGCCGAATATCACAAACAAACGGAACTTTGTGGTATAATTGATTCTGTATTGTACAGCTTGTTAAACGGATCTATCGTTTCCTAGAAGCCATGTTAGTCGGATCTAACTGGTCATTGTGGGAAAGTTGAATCACATTTTAACCCATTAACTCCGGAGTGTGTCAAAACTCAAAATTCATCAAGAAAAATCCCAATTTTATGCCAATGAGGTTCCATTTGATAATTAGAAAGAATAGCGACACGCACCACGCGAAATGTTTCTTCATAAGGTACTGATTTTAAACATATTTCAGTGCACTCTGTATATTTTGGTTGATCTCGATTTTATGTACAGTAATCAAGAAATTTGACAGTTTATTTCAATTTATCAGCTGATTTATTGCCAGTCCTTTTTAGATATCGCAGCAGAAATATCTGTTAATTATCCAATTTGCCAATAGATTCTTCACTCTAGCTCAGTGCCTAGCAACTTATTTTCTTAACTGTTTCCCAGAAACCAGTAGATACTAAGTCAGTTGAGATAACAAGAGAAAGGTCAATCAAAACATAACCTTTTATGTGTCAAGAAGAAGCTGTGATATTTCTGATTGTACATGTACAGTTTATTCTTGTTTATTGCTTTGTCGTCTTCTCGCCAGGCAGTTAAACTGAATGAATATGTTTAAAAAGTTAGAAAAAGCGCTTTTGAAACTAAAAGTTCAGACGTTTCGGGACTTCTCTTCACTGAGGAAGGGACAGAAGTCCCGAAACGTCTGAATGTTTAGTTTCAAAAGCGCTTTTATAACTTTTTTAAACATATTCATTTGATACAATTGGCGCTACACAGTTCATATCTATTATAGTTCAACTGAATTACGTTCACAATAAGGGCTAGATCTCACTCAACTGACGCAATATAATTTTATGCAAGGGCCTATAGAGGGGGTTTACTGTTAAGTATTATAAGCGCGATATTTTTACTGTTTTAAGTATATTATAAAGCCCGAAATGTTAATGTTAACTGTTATATAAGAAGGTACAGTTAAGTGTTAACGTTGCAATGTATATCCTAGATGCTAAATTGAAGGAGAACCATCAGAAAAATGCAACTACAGAAGTGAAGTTTTTGATGAAAGTTTTCCATTAACACGCAAAAAAAACTCCGCTATTTTTTAATTTCAGAAAGAAATTAACAGATTCTGGATGTTTGTGATTCACATCACACTTTTAGAGTAAAAGAAATTGTTAAAAATGTCGTTATTGTGGCTTTTATTTGGCGGGGCGAGGGTGGGGTGGGGGTGGGGGTGGGGGGTGAGCGAGATGTTTATTGTCAGCTGTTCGATCCACTCCCCAAAAATAATAATTTCAATATGTAGCCATTCACTTCAAGTTATTTTCTTTCTTTTTCGCCGTTAAATTTCCTAGAAACCAAAAGATGTTCAGATACATTCTACAGCGAATGTTTTTCATCTTTCTATTTATTGTTCTCATGGATACTTATAGATAATTAATCAATAAATTCGTTTTGCGGAACACTACAACAGCGTGTTGTTGGGTTTGTCTTACCCTTTAGTTATTACGTCACGTCCTAAATCCTACAACTTGTGTTTTCAAGATAACTCGAGCAACAAGTAAAATGTTTATATGATCTAGAAACTGAACAACATCAGATTAGAGGTTCTGTTTCATTTAGCTTTGACTTAGCTTTGTGCATTGGTTAGTACAAACACGATCCTCGCAAACTTAAAATTAGTTAGAGGTGAATATCAAAGCTTCTATTTTTAGCATCTTCACAGACTGCGTGTGAAAGTTAAGACAACACTTTCAGTATCATGGCACTTTATGTACTGATTGACTGATGTGCGATGCATGTTTGACATTAAAAACTAGGCGGAGACTCTTAATGAATCATGGATATTGAAGACAAACATAAGACTGAATTAGTATCTAACAAAATAAGGTCACTCTAACGATAAAGAAACTTGTAACTACTTTGCAGATTATATAAGTATATAGTATCTGTCTAGTTGGTTAATACCGTCCCCTGGAAACTGAGATGATACTTCGGTCTCCAGTGAGGAAAGAAGAATATGAAAAACTTTAATTTAATTAATTAATTTATTAAGGCCTGTAACATTTTATAAGCAATTTGACATGCCATGATCACTTTTGCAATAGTAAAATGGGGGAAATTAAAACAACATTACTGAGATTCTTTTTTATTTAGCTTTGACTTGCATTGGTTAGTACAAACACCATCCTCAAAAACCTAAAATTAGTCAGTGGTGAATATCAAAGCTTTTATTTTTAGTATCTTTACAGACTGCGTGTGAGTTAAGGCAATACTATCAGTGTAGCACTTCATGTATGGATTGACTCATGTGCGATTCATGTTTGACGTTAACGTAAGCTGAAACTCCCAATGAATCATGGCATGGATATACCTAATTCTATAAAGGTTGCTTTGGGCATTGGTCAATTGCGCATTATTCGATTAGCTATTGTTTGGCGGTCACTCAATCAAAGCATTGCATTGTGTCCCGTATGCCCAAATGCCCAATGCCCAATTGCCAATGTAGCCTTTATTGAATTAGGTATATTAAACAAACATAAGGCTGAATTAGTCACAAAATAACGTTACCGCTCTGAAGATAAAGAAACTCGTAACTACTTTGCAGGTTTTGTACTATATAATCATGGTTTGTCTAATTGGTTAATACCGTCCCCTAAAAAATGAGTCGATATATACTCCAGTCTCCAGTGGAAACAAAACTGACATGAAATATATGAAATAAATAAATTAATTAAGGCCAGTTACATTTTATAAGCAGTTTGACATGATAACTTGAGAAATAGTAAAATGTTTTATGCGATCTGGAAACAACATTAATGAGATTATGTTTTATTTATCTTTGACTTTATGCATAAGTTATAGTACAAACACAATAGTCACGAACTTTAAGTTAGGTGGAGGTAAATAACATCACAGCTTATTTTTAGAATGTTCACGGAATGCGTATTAAAGCAATAGACAATACTTAGCACTTGATGAACTAATTGACTGATATGCAATTCATCCTTTCGACATTAAACGAAGCTGAGACTCTCAATGAATCGATCATGGATATTCAACATAAGAATAAAATAACTTCCAAAAACGTCCCTTAGAAGCGGCCATCCCCGGGAAAGGGACAAGTGATCCTTTCATAGACTTCATAGAGAATCGCCAGAAATTAGCAGAAGGCATGGTGGGAATCAAACTAACTGAGTACAGATTGGGGATGTAATAACATGGTACAAACAATAAAGCATAAAGGCTTGAGACAACTACTGTCGATTATTTGTCAGAAAAAAAAAACTTTTCAATGATCACGCAATTGTGTTGTCGTGAAAATCATCCTGTAATAAGGTAATAACTTTAACGAGTAGCAAAAAAAACAGTGCATGATTGAGAAACAAAGCCAAACTAAATTCCATGTGGTCGTAATAGAGGTATAAAAACTGAATGATGGTTTGGAAATAAAAAACCCGTCATAACTGGTCCGCTTTGACAGAATTGAAGTGAAGTCTTGATTCCTTGGACTTCAACTTAGAACTGAAGCCGCAACTGTCCGTAAGGACGTTCGCGCTATAATTGTTTATATGTGCATCACCGGCTTACTGCCCACGCAAAAAAAAAAAAAATAATAACACATTTTTGTGTGAGCGTGCGCAAAATTACTAAAGTCACTGTCATCAGCGAGCACGGCTTTAAAACTATAGGGAGTCACCTTAAGACTCAGTCAATTTATAAACTCGTACTAGCCATTTTCTGTGATGATTGTTCAATCTCCTTTCTTTTATCCTGGATATCTGTTATCTTTTTCATAGTGTTGATTGTATCCTGTAAACATGAGCTGTGAATCTCCAAAGCCACTTCAAGTTCTTTTAAAGCCATTTCCAATTTCCCTTGAATAACAAAAACATCGCCGAGGCAGATGTGCGAGCGAGCCGTATCCTGATGGACACCTAACATTCTCTGCCGCAATTCTAAGGCTTGTCTCGTGTACGTCTCAGCTAGGTCTGCGTACTTCGTGGGGTCTTCTCGTGCGAGCTCCAAGTACATGAATGCAATGTACTGGAGGATTGAAGCGGTCCAGGGGTGGCTACCAAGCTGCCCTAGGTAACCTTGCAGTGTCTGTGTTTTCCAAATTTCTCAGGCTGGGATTCCAACCGCAGTTTGGAACACGAACATCAGTTGCTTTTTAAGTACTTGAATTAATCAAATGCTTCCACGATATTCGCTTTCTCTTTTCTAAAGCTTAGAATGGCTTCTGAAGATGAATCTTTTTTGATGAACAGTTTGTGAAGACTTCTAAGAATCTCGAGGTAGTGATGATTGAAAGCGTGCTCGGCGGCGCGCCCTACATCACCCAAATTTAAGGCTTCTCTTTCTACCTTGCAATAAGTCTTAGCTAGTCTTACCAGTGAGTGCATGGCCAAAGGGCGCCATCGTTCAACTTTTTCAGTAAACAACACTGAATCAGTTTTGTCTTGACAACTTCGACTTCATAATTATCATCGAACAAGAACCGCATGTCGTTCACTGAGAATGTCGTGGGGAACACGGAGAGGAGGACGAGATTCCTCAAAACTTGTTCGGGCAGTCTGAGAACAAAAAAGTGACCAATGTCTTGATAAATTGGACTTAGATGTTCGATATCGCTGAAAATTCTCACTGGGTTTTGTCTAAGCTCCTGAGTAAAAACCTTCGGGCAGAAGCCATCAGCTGTCATGGAACATGTACAGCTGATAAGGAATAATAGCGCTCCTTCACAGAGCTCGGTAATCTCTTCGGTATAACATTTAGCAACTCGGGGTGCTAATTGCATCAGTAACTCAGTGGATGAGGTAGGATCTAAAGGATCAAGACGAATCTTATGGACGCTGGCTGGTACGAAGTTTTTGGTTGGAGGAAAATAACCTTGTTCTGAATGTTTCAAAAACTAAGTGCTTGCCATTTACATCCTAAAGGTACAGAGAGCGCGATTGTCACGTGAACTTAAATCTGAACCTTCTCGGAGTGGGAATATCTTGCGTAACCACTTTCAAATACCTACGGTAGGCGTAGTGTTTGACACCTTTATGACTTGGAAGGCTCACGCGGACTATGTGTGAAAAAGGTGGCGTCTAGAGTTAGCATTCTGGGCCGTGTCAGAGGTTTCATAACAAAAGAAGCATCGATACTTGTTTATAACACAATAATTCTTCCCTTATTTGATTATTGCGATATCGCATGGAGCAGTCTGCTACAGCAAGACCAGGATAGATTACAGCGCCTACAAAATAGATCTGCTAGGATAATTACATGTTGCACACGCTCCTCTGATGCAATGAGATATTAGCACGGGTCGACACTTTCAAATAGGCGCTCCTATCATAAGGCTAAGCTTGTTTTTCTCTGTCTTCATTTTCTAGTCCTAAGTTATTTTGTATCATATTTTACTAGATTTTCCAACATTCATAACTACATTACAAGGCAGAGCGCGCATTAGGCTATGCCTATCAATGGTTAAACTAAATTTTGGGAAAAATACCTTTTTTTTTTAGTGGCGCGAAAAGTTTTAACGAACTTCCTGCAAACTTAGTAAACTCCGAAAACATACAATCTTTCTGCCGCCGAGCAAAACATTTTTTCTTTCAATATACACGACAGGCCATTCTTCATCTTGTTACAAGTGGCCAACGCGAATTGCAACATCCGTCTTCCCCATTCCAGGCAAAGCAATAAAAATTACCATGCGTGATGAATTCGATGAAAGCTTCTCCTTAATTTTCTCTACGACAGCATCCCTCCCAAGAAAGTGCTGCGATTGACAAGGTAGACTGCTTTTTCGCCTCGTGCGTACGTACGTAGCTACGCCCCTGGTTTGCGAAATACCCTACTGCCTTAAGGACGTTCGCGCTAATTGTTTATGCGCATGCTTACTGCGCACACAATCCATCTCGCACCGCGCGCGTGCCAACAAAGAAATCTAAACAAATAAAGGGTTAGTAGCCGTTGTGTTAACTTCGCTTAGATTTTATTCGCTTTGATTTTTGTTTTATAGATTGGCTTCTTTACCAATTTTGTACACTTTCTAAAAAATCGAAAAATAATCTGAGTTGTAGAAGGTTGCATTTTTCTATTTTTTTACTCACTCGCCAACGAATTCCGATCATATTGTAGCTGTGTACATGCACAGGGTTTGAAAAATACAAAATGCCCTCCTCAATAGTTAAGTTAAAAGGACGACACTACTTGAAATTATTTACTCAATATACCCACTTGTATAAAATTTGACTAAGAATGTTTGTCTAAAGAAATTAATCTTCAGTTTTTTTAAACTAACAGTCACTGAGTCCATGCCCAGTTGCGAATGCCATTTTTCAAAATCTGCGTATTTTTCCACGCGTCTTATCACCAAAACGAAGTACTTAACCCCCTATTTATTTTACAGTTTCTAATAAAAGGGATTCATAATCTGGCTGTTACAGAAGTCTGAAAAACATCTAAGTTATACATACATACATACATACATACATACACACATACATACATACACACATACATACATAAATACATACATATACTTTATTAAGCATCCCTGAAGAGGGCTTTTCAGCATCATTATTAAAAGCATCATCACTAACAAAAGCACCCTGACACCAACTATCGTGAGTTACCATATAGAGCCTAATGTTCTTGTTGTGCAATTTTGGTTCGCGAGATTTACCAGTAATGCTGCCAACATATTTATGCTTACTCATCAGTTGTCACTTTTTTTGACAGAGGTCGTTGCCTTAGCTACAGAGCATCCAGACTGAATGACACGGCCGGAACTGGAAATGCGAGAAACTCTGCGGTTAATTAATTTATCTTTTATGGTTTGCTGACGTCACAAAAAATGTGAAAACCCCCACATTTTTTTGTGAACGCGCGCAAAGTTACTGTAAAACTATAGGGAGCCACCTTAAGTCTCAGCCACTTTATAAACCCGTACTAGCAATTTTTTGCGATAATTGTTCAATTTCTTTTCTTGTATCCTCAGCCTCATTTTTACATCCCAATTTCCTCAGGATATGTGTTACTTTCTTCATCGTGTTGATTGTATGCTGGTGAACATGACCTAAGACGTCTTTCTGAATCTCCAAAGCCACTACAAGTTCTTTTAAAGCCAACTGCAATTTCCCTTGAATAACAAAAACCTCACCGAGGCGGATGTGCGAGCGAGCTGTATCTTGGTGGGCAGCTAGCAGCCTCTGGCGAAATTTTAGAGCTTTTTTCGTGTACGTCTCAGCTAAGCCTGCGTACTGCGTGGGGTCTTCTCGTGCGAGCTCCAAGTACGTAGATGCGATGTGCTGAAGGATTGAACCTGTCCAGGGGTGGATACCAAGCTGCTCTATGTAAACAGGCAGTGTCTTTGTTTTCCAGATTTCTAGGGCTTTCTTGTAGTCGCCACAATGTTGGTATGAATCTATTAAGATGAAATGTGCTTGTTAAATCGATCTGATCAATCGTTCTGATCAACATTTTTTTGGCTGAAGCCATTAGGAACCATACAGTCTTTTTTTTTTGAAAGCACAAGTTTTGTATAAAACAGCCATGACACTAGTACTCCCTCGTTAAAAATGTGACTAAAAAGATTGCAGGATATTAAAGGTTAACTTTTGCCAGCCGACTTTCTAGCTAAAAGCAAGGTGGCATCTTATACAACTTATAGATGTGTTAAGGCTATCTAACTTTTAAATTCTCACGTCCAAGATCACAGTTTCCAGCGGCGACATACAGTTGAACACCTAGCTCTTCTCTGAGTGCGATTCCCTCAAGGATTAATTGCCGACCTTTCTCAACGTTCCCCTAAAACAAAACGAGAGAATATAAGTGAAAGGCATATGTTAAGATGACTTGTTTTCCTAGAGCAGTTTTCAAAAATAATCAAGCTGCAAAATTGATTTGAGCATTTTTTATACGATCATGTTTTACTATGCCAACCGTTCAGTGGAGCTATGAGCCAATTGAGCCGGCGGATGTTACATGTGCCGTGTGAATGGGTCTACGATCTGTGACGAGATAAAGTATATTAGCTAATTAAACCAACCCTTCCACTATCTTGATTGTCATGAAACCGAAACGCAGTTTGAAACAGTTTATTTATAATAAGTGTCTGACTTCAACAGCAGACTCCAATATTAAATGGACACAAGATCGAAGCAAAGACTAATAGCTAGAAGGGTGTCTGCTTGGTTGTACTAAATAGTCCTCACGAAGAGGTAGATGGATTTTCGAAGGAAGAAAACCTTAGGGACTAATACCTGAAGTTGAATACATAAGCCTAGCTTGACAGTGACATGCGCATGCGTCTCGCATTTCTGCATCTCCTTAGGCAATCCCTTGCGAATGGTGTAAGCCTCCTGAAACTTCTCACATGCTAGATTTGCTCCGTCGCCTTTGCAGTGAGCTGCATCATCTATACAACGAAAACCACTCGAATTTAAGCTGTCCGCAAGTCTTTTCTCGTCAGCCGAATTTCTGGCGAAATCGCAGCACTTCTGATACAAATTGGTGCACTCTTTAGGTGGTGATAACACTTTAGCTAAGAAATCCACTACTTCGTTGGCAACATCGACAGCGAATACTTTCTCTATGGGCTCGCCAGTGTCGCGAAGGCAGTTCTCGAATGCTTCCATGATATTCGCTTTCTCTTTTCCAAACCGTAGAATGGCTTCTGAAGATGAATCTTTCTTGATGAACAATTTGTTCAGACTTTTAAGAATCTCGAGATAGTGATGATTAAAAGCGTGCTCGGCGGCGCGCCCTACATCACCCAAGTTTAGGGCTTCTCTTTCTGCCTTGCAATAAGTCTTTACTAGCGGATGTATGGAAAGAACGTCGCCACCGTTTAACTTTTTCAGCAAACAGCACTGAATCAGTTTTGTCTTGGCAACTTCCACATCATAATCGTCATCGAACAAGAACCGCATGTCGTTTACCGAGAACGTGGTAGGGAATACTGAGAGGCGGACAAGATACTTCAAGACTTGCTCGGGCAGTCTGAGAACAAAAAAACGACCTATGTCTTCATACATTGGACTAAGATTCTCGTTATCTCTAACAGCTCTCACGGGGTTTTGTCTGAGCTCTTGAGTGAAAACGTCCGGGCAGAAACCATCAGCCAACATCGAAGATGCGCAAACAATGAATAATGGCACTCCTCCACAGAGCTCGCTAATCTCTTCGGCAAAAGATTTAGAAACTTGGGTTGCTAATTGCATCAGTAACTTAGTGGCTGAGGTAGGATCTAAAGGATCAAGACGAACCTTATGGATGCTGGCTGATACGAAGCTTTTGATGTCACATTGTGTAGTTATGACTGTCCGAATCTTTGGAGCAGACTTCACCAAGTGTTTCACAAAGTCATCAAATTCGTCCTTGTCCTGATCCTGTGCATCTTCCGTGCTATCCAGGATGATCATGGTTTCATCCTCTAACTCCGAAAGCTTCCGCTTGCAATTTGACACTATATTATCGTTTAATGTCCAGTAACGACGATCTAACTGATACAGAATTTCGTAACAGATTTCCATGAGATTTTTCTGTTTTTCGACGTACACGACAGGCCAACGCGACAAGTGGCCAACGCGAATTGCAACCTCCGTCTTCCCCATTCCATGCAGAGCAATAAGAATGATCATGCGTGCTGAATTCGATGAAAGCTTCTTCATAATATCATTTACGACAGCATCCCTCCCAAGAAAGTGCTCTGATTGACGATGTGAATAGCTTTTTCGCCGCGGTTCTAGGACAGGACAAATAATACTAAATTCAAAATTGGTCGAACCTCTTTGATACATTTTACAATGAGATTTAAACGTGTAAATAAATCAGATGAGTGCTTCTATTGAAACGTAAGTCAGACTTAGAAAACGTCGCAGTCGTCGCAGTCGTGGTTGGACGCGGAAGGGATTAGGCATAGCAAATGAGGGGAAGACAGAGAATCCGAAAGGTCATCCAAAGGGAATCCCGCCACCGACCAGGTTTCATAATGGCCTTATATATTTACCAGAAGGATGCTAAAGTAGGTTGGAATTTTGAAAATACCCAAGAACGTTCTGAACGTACAAAAAAGAGAGAGGATTTAACCGATTTAGCAATAAAAACTCAACAGTTTCGCTCGACATGATTATCAAACATCGGTTGTCATGGAACATTACGGCATATCATACCAAACGTTTTTTGTACATCAAAATATGTCCGATGTAAAAAAAGAACAGCTACTTTAACTAAGTGTTTGTAAGTTGTAACAAGGGGACTACAATTCAACCGAAAGTGTCTTTTGAAGAATCCCACCACTGCTTCAATGTCGGCGATGTTCATGACTTATATTAGTGTATTTAATAAAAGACAAAGACGTTGATTTTTAAACACTCCCGGCAACAATGTTTATGGCATGTAAAAGGTTCATTTGGTATACGTGATCTAAAATTCTATTTTTAAAAACTATTAAAAGTTTATAATTCTGGATATAGCCGCGCTCTTTGTTTGTCTAGTCTAGTCATGTATGATATTAATTAATGAAACCTTCTAGAAGGTTTCAAAACGTTATCCGTATTTATTTTTTCTATTGATTTTATGGAATACTGCCAAAAACGTTACTGATATAAAACAAAAAAGGAAGAGAAAAATTCAACTACTCCTACTACAAGTTAGTAAGAATTAGCATGTGAGGCTGCAGACTCATAACGTAGCCGATCATAGCCGAGTTGTTGACATTAATGTGTTTTGGAGCGTGATGACGTGACGTCTTGACCGCGTACACATCGTATTTTTTTCAACCTTGAGAAAAATAATAATCCTTGTGAATTCTCCTTTCAAATATACTTAACAACAAGACTAAACGGTATTCCCGATCATAGTCGATCATTGCAATAGCCTTGTGCTGAAATCAGTACTAGATTCATGCAAATTATATACACTGTTCTGAGTTGAATATGTAAAGATTTGTGATTACACATCAAGACGTATGTTTATACGTATAAACCGTGATAACCACACTCACCTATCTCTTTGATCTTGTTAGCTAGTTTTTTGTACCCCGCAGTTTCCAAATGGTTTCTCAAATACACTACGTCTCCCGGCCAAATTTTACCCCCGTTCCAAAGTAACTCTAAAAACTCTAGCGGAGTTTTCGAGGAATCAATTTCGCCATTAGCCAAATCACCGTCCTTGCACAAAAATTTCAACGTTTCCAATAACTTATCAGTTATTTCACGTGATGTAGTAACGAGGAAAGTACGAAATTCTTCGTTACTTGTATCGTGATCTGGAGTAGACGACGTCATTCTTGGCGATCGAATCGCTCGCTCGACCGTCTGAGATACAAGAAACGTTTATATTTTCTTGGGGCGGAAGTGATTGTAATTGAAAACAAACGACGCTGGTAGCTCATCATGTTATTTCATAATTCACGTCATGCATAATGTCCATAATTATGGTAATGAAAGAAAGGATAAGATATGAAAATAATAATAATAATAATAATAATAATAATAATACAACCACTTTATTATCATTTAACAATTAAAATAACTATTTACAATACATTAAAAATTCTAAATACGATAAGATGTATATAATGTATATATAAATACGATAAGATGTAATAATAATAATAATAATAATAATAATAATTGTAATTTTCTTTTTTAACTTTTGGTGATTTTTCTTAGTAAGATGAGGTTTTGTTGCATTCATAAGTCAACATAACCATTTTTAATAATAATAATAATAATAATAATAATAATAATAATAGTAATAAAAAAAATACTAATAACACAACCACTTTATAATAATAATAATTATAATAATAATAATTATAATAAAATGAAAACTGTAGTGATCCCTGTGGTTGTTGGTGCGCTTGGTACAGTGAAGAAGGGTATGGTAGAAAACATCAACAAAGTATCAGAGAGAGCTACTATGACAGAGATTCAAAAGATCTGCATACTGGGATTCAAATTCATTGAGCTAAAGTAAGATTATGTATAAGCGCATTCAAAAAAAGAAGTGTGACCCAAAAAAATGTACTTGGAGCCACCTTAACGAGGTTAAACATTTTACAGTCAAAGACTGATAAACTTGTGGACCTCCCTAGAAAATATACAATAGATAGTAAATAAATAACTAAATAATTAGATAAAATTTCAATATATATATATATATATATACACTAAAAAGATTTAAAATGATTGAAATACTTGAAGACCATAATGAAATAATAATAATAATAATAATAATAATAATAATAACAACAACAAGAGGCTACCAGTAGCCTATACTCATGCGCTTGCCTGTACGCTTGCATAAGAAAGTTTTATGATTTATTTTAAATGGGTCACGAACCCCTCCCCCCCCCCCCCTGAATGAATTTTGCGTGACACACTGATTGCACCATCACTCAAGACATGTTGATTGAAGCTACCAATTTTTCTGTACTCGCTTTGAATATTTAATTTATTGATTCCCGATCAAACCCACACTAGTGTAATACTTCCCAAACCGTGAATTATTTTTATTACGCTGCCCGCTTGACCCCACCTCAAGCCTGGATTTCCAAGCCTAGAGACCCCTCCTCCTGCCCGGTTCCCAATAAATTTTTGGAAGTCCTAAATTTACAGGTAATGAAAAAAAAAAAATACATGTAATCGGATTCAAGTATCATATTTAATCCCCCGCCCTCTTTCAAATTTAAAATTGTAACGTTTTTGCCTTACGAGTCCTTATCTGTAAGACCCTGAAGAAGAATGGCTGTGCCTTTCGAAAGATTGGATATTTTACAAATATAGTCGTTTCCGTACCGTTTATCAGCCTTGCTTTTTTATCAAATCGTTTAATCGGATTCAGTAGATTCTGCTTTTATAATGTCAAAACTGTGGTGATGAGCCGGCTATAAATTGGTGAAATATTTTAAAAATAAATTTTGCGTGACGCATCATGAAAAAAAAAACCCCGTGATTTCAAGACCAAATCGAAACGAAATTTTTCTATAAATGATTTTGCCATGTATTAGTTTTTTCCAGGCTTCACAGTTTCTTCAATGTGTTGTCGCAAATATACTTCGTTTCATGCAAATTTCGTTTGAAATGTAAATCGATCGCGCGCTGTTTTTTTATGATCATGAATCCAAAATATTTGTTCTAAAGGTCAAAACTTTTTAATGAAACTCATATTTCCTTAAATGAAAATGTCTTTCCCTTGAATAAAAGAGTTAAACGCTTATTAGAATTCAGTGATTTTTTGCTTCCGGAAGGCTTGGCGATTTATTTATCCTAATTGCAGCGCGAAGCGCTAGCGTGTGCGAATTATATTATAAACATCACAAAATAATATTTAAATTCAGCAACCTGCTTTATTATATCTAGTGTTTTCTAAAATTTCCGACTTTTCCGTATATATAGAATACCATTCTTATCCGTAAAGATGATTCGCATAATGTTGTCGCGAATCAAAAAATCTTGAAAGCAAACTTTATTTCAGAAAGCGCTATTTAACTTAAGTTAATTAAATTTACTAGTGCGCCTTTACCGTGATTATTGGCTTCACGAAGAAGACATTCGAACAAGTTTGATCGGCAATTTGCCTTTACACAGGAAAAAGGACAAAGAGTTCTCTCAGTTGAAAATTTTATTCAAATATCTATTAGTTTAGTCTCAAGAGCAAAACGCGTTAAACTATCGCATCGAGGAAACTGTCGGCAACGCAAGCAAATTTGTTTAGCACATGTCGAAGAATTCTCGTGTGGCCGAGTTTTCTAAATATTTCTCAAAAATCACCGATAAGACAAAGAAACAGTCTATGGAATGTTTCTTACAAAGTAAATGGACATTCAAATATGTTATTTTCTTGACCGTAGTTTTCCAGGAATGCTTGAAAATTCTTATTAAAGTCTGCCGCTTCGCGCTTCGAGTATGAATTCTGAATGCTGATCCTCACAGGAAGATTCCATCGCTTTCAGCTCTCTAACCGCCACTTCAAAGGCATACAAATCGTCTTAAGGACTTTTTCTTTCCATTTCGAAGTCTTAAAAGGCGTGTTTACATTCTGGTAATGGAAAATGAACGTGTGGAGTATAGAAGCGGTCATATTTGTTTGACTTCTCCAAGTGACAAACCGGTTCTCTCTAGTCCCCCCCCCCCCCCTAAAACCTAAACATGTGCGCCGTAGACGGATTCTAATTGGTTTAACCTTCTTGAAAAAACGTTTTTAAATGTTATTTTAAAGTGCCAAAGTTTTTGAATAAGTTCCAAACGTTTCGGGCTTTGCCCTTCTTCAGTGGAAATATGTTCGTTGAGAAATACGCCACGACATCTAAAGTTTAAATGATTGTCTCTTGCATGCGCGCGCGCGACCTTCAGATGAAACGAAAGTTAGAATTTAGGCCGCGCGGTTGACAGGTACCAAGTTGGAAAATAAGACGCATCTCCTGCCGTTTCCTTTGCTTGTTTCCGCCGCAGAGCTTGACGCCGCAAACCTGCACGTCATCCGCAGAGTGTCCATTGGAACTGAAGTGCTCTGCGACTGGAAAACCGGATGCACTCTTGGTAATACTCCTGAGATGTTCGCCAAACCGTTCCCTAAGAGTGCGCCCAGTTTCGCCGATGTAAATGGCAGGGCAGCGACGGCAGGAGATGCAGTATATAAGGCCAGATGACAGACAGGTAAAGGACTCTCTGATGATGAAGGACCTTTTTGGAGCTAGTAGAGTAGTGTCATTTGAGATGTGGTCACAGGTACGGCAGCGGGGGTGTCGACAAGGAGCAGAACCTGCGGGCGAAGTAGCTTGATTTGTGTCGGACGTGTGGACCGAGACGTTTCGTAGGTTTTGATCTCGGCGATAAGCGATCATTGGTGGCTGAGGAAATATTTCCTTGGTTTCAGGGTCGTTCGATATGATGTTGAAGTTGTCGAGCAAAATCCGTTTGATTCTGTTGTTCAGAGGATGGTAAGTAAGAACCAAAGGAATCCTGCTCTCCTTTTCATCCGCCAAGGTGTTCCGTTTGAGGGCGTCGGTCTGTGTGACATGTCGGATTCCCTCAAGATCATGTTGGAGAGTGTGTGCATTGTAACCACGCCTTTCAAAGAAAGAGGCCATTTCGTGTGCTCTTGCTAGAAAGTCGGCGTCGTCAGAGCAGAGGCGTCGAAGGCGTAAGAGCTGACTGTGAGGTAGGCTTTCTTTGCAGTGTCGAGGATGTGATGACTGGTGGTGAAGATAACTGTGGGTATCTGTGGGCTTGTAGTAGATGGAAGTAGAGATTCGATTGCCAGAAATGCGTAAATTGATATCAAGGAAAGGCAGGAAAATTGATATCAAGGAAATTGATATCAAGGAAAGGAAATACCTGTCTGTCATCTGGCCTTATATACTGCATCTCCTGCCGTCGCTGCCCTGCCATTTACATCGGCGAAACTGGGCGCATTCTTAGGGAACGGTTTGGCGAACATCTCAGGAGTATTACCAAGAGTGCATCCGGTTTTCCAGTCGCAGAGCACTTCAGTTCCAATGGACACTCTGCGGATGACGTGCAGGTTTGCGGCGTCAAGCTCTGCGGCGGAAACAAGCAAAGGAAACGGCAGGAGATGCGTCTTATTTTCCAACTTGGTACCTGTCAACCGCGCGGCCTAAATTCTAACTTTCGTTTCATCTGAAGGTCGCGCGCGCGCATGCAAGAGACAATCATTTAAACTTTAGATGTCGTGGCGTATTTCTCAACGAACATATTTCCACTGAAGAAGGGCAAAGCCCGAAACGTTTGGAACTTATTCAAAAACTTTGGCACTTTAAAATAACATTTAAAAACGTTTTTTCATGAAATCCAAGTGCCACGCAGCCACCGAACTTAACCTTCTTGAAGCCTTTTATAACAATAGGGGACAGGAATAACTATTGTTTCTAGGGGAGGCAGGGGCGAGTTCGCGTACATTAAAATATGCGTGCACAAATTTATATGCACAAATGTGACACTAAAAACACGAAGAAACGGAGCCCATTTTATACCTCATGCGCTTACTACACATGAGTAATAATAAGTAATAGTAATTGGACTGAGTGGAGTACAATTCAGGGAGTAATCGGGCGAGTAATTTCAAATCGGCCGAGCGCGTAGCGCGAGGACAATTTGAAATCACGAGCACGATTACCCCTGAATTGTACGACACGAAGTTCAATTACTAATTAATCGAATCAATAACAATATTCGAGATCAAAAACTCTATCCAGTATGTGAAATTTTTTGTACTCAAAACGTCAAGGATATTTTCTATCAGTTTGAAAGTAGGAGGAAACAGCCGCGAAAAAAGAACCCATTTAAGTGCACCTGATTGACGCGCGCGCAACGTAGGTGTCCAATTACAGCTATCCAATTACAAAAAATTGTAATTGGAGAATTTTGTTATTGATACGATTATAATAATATTTTTTTAATAGAAAATATCTTTATTAAAAATAGCAATAATAGTAATTCACAACATCTGCAAATTGACACCCAAAAACAAATGAAAGTTAAAAAGAATTACACCTCTCTATATACATTTTTTTTCGATAAAAAAACAACATTCAAAGACTATAGCCGAAAATTTTGAAGTCAAACGGAGATACACATTCAAAACAACAGTATTAATAATGTTTTTAATAATGTTTTTAATAATAATAATAATAATAATAATCATCATCATCTTTATTTAATAAACACGGGATCATTTTAAAGACCTTATTAGTAGTTTTTCCACTAGGTGGCTCTTCACCTACTGATTCTTACTAAATTATAGTAAAAAAGCATAAAAAAGTACTAGTACTTGTCCTATCCAAAATACATTAAAATTACTCATCCTTACTAATCCTAACTATTTGCAACTACAGTCAAACCTCTATTAAGTGGCCCTCTATTAAGCGGTCACCCTCTATTAAGCGGTCACTTATCAAATCCCCGGAAATCACTCCCCACATTTACTGTACATTTGACCTCTTTTAAGCGGTCACCTCTATTAAGCGGACGCGGTCACCGTTTAGACTTCCCAAGTGGCTAATTCTATTGTTTTTCACCTCTATTAAACGGTCACCTAATTATTTTTCAATGCAGTATTTTTGACAAGACGGTACTAGCATGTCCAGTTTCTTTTAACAGCTCATTAAACACAACATCATGGGTGTAATTAGCGTGAGAATGCATACTGTTATTACGTTTGGGCTAATAGGCTTGTGTGGGTCCACCGCAGAGCTCAAACAACTTGTCATCAAGACAGTATCAAAGGCAGAGGAACAAGCTGAACAGCTGAAAGACTTTGCAGAGTTTAATGGTCACGAAGAACTTTCACTGGCATTAAGCAAAGTGTATGATTTGCTACACAGCATTATGCTGCGCGGCCCTAACGCACAGTCAGCCATTACTGATTTTTTCGTTTCCTCTTAAATGTCATGCCAAAACGTTTAATGATGAGTTTCAGTTGCAACAAAGACACTTGCATTGTGAAAATTATTGTGCTGTACAGGCAATTGCTTAATTTTTATTTACTCATATTTTGCGTTACAGTTGTTGTTAACAATAAAATGTACATCATGTGACCATCATTTCGCATTCCAGTTCAATTTTTGCCAATTATTTTGCTAAATTTAGAACACCTCTATTAAGCGGTCAACCTCTATTAAGCGGTCAGTTGGCTATTCTCCGAGGGTGACCGCTTAATAGAGGTTTGACTGTATATACATCAATAATATATACTAATCTCAATTGCGTACACTTGTAAGATCCTTAAGTATAAAGACAATTAAAAGAGCGAGATCCTAGCACATGGATGAAAGAATTTTTTTCGCCATGCCTACAAATCAATTCCTATATATGTTTCCTTCAGATGCTTAATGTAATTTCAGCTTTACCTGACGCCCTAATGCTGGAACTTCTAATATCTACAGGTAATGTTTTTTATAAATTAATAGCTGGCATGATATGATCTTTAAGAATAATCCGTATCTTGGCAATGGTTATCAGAGAATAGCTGTAGCCTGCGTAGCAGTGGTTTCCTTTCTGAGAGCCTTTGAGGCGCGTGAAGGTAGACTCAAGGCATGGGGCGCGAAAAGAAGCGCAAAAAATATGGAGAGGTGAGGGAGGGCGGGGGGGGGGGGGGGGGGGGGGGGGAAGAGGCATTTTAGCGAATTTTTGTTTTCTGGTTTAATTTGAGTTCACCTCAAACCATAAAACCAAATATCAACTGTTTGTTTTTCATTTCACTTCTGTCTTAATCTCTTCTCCTTTCCGTAAGGATCAGTTTGCCGTTAAACGGGGCTAAAACACGCTAAAATGCCATTTAGAAGCCATAAAACCTTCAAGAAACAACATATAGACATTATTGAATGAGTTATGAACACTTGAATGGCTGTTTATTCATAATTTTATAATTTTTGATATTTTATCGAACTCACGATAACATCCCATACAAATCCTTATATTTTTGTCGTTGAGGAGTCCTGTTGTGAGACTGGGTTGCCTGTAGTTCGGCTGTTCTTGCCGGACCGAGACACCTTGTGCCATCTTACATTCGCGACAAAATATCGCTGACTTAATTGACCGCATGTAAACGCGGGCACGGACTGTTACAGCGCCGCCACGTTGGTAAGAAAGGGCTTCAAGAAACTGTGTTGTGAGTATCATTACTTAGCTGTCATTAACTGCTATCTAGCTAAAATCTACCGTAATAAACTACAAAAGGCGTTAATGAAGTTTACATCAATTGTTTGATCTAAGTTTGTTGTGAGCCGTTCGAGGTGAGCACTATTAAAGCAATTTGATGGAATCGATACCGATGATTCGCATCGTCGGAAAAAACTGGAACTTACATATTTAAAAAGCTTGCCAATAAGCTCATATTATCTTTTCAAATGAAGTAGATTTTCTCCTGAAAGTTACTATACAAAGCTCAGAATTGCATTACGTTGTATTGTCAGGTAGCGTACACGTAGAAATTTAACAAATTTGCACCGGTTTTCCGTGGTGTGGACTCTTATTTACCACGATTTACGTCATCACATGGTCAAAATCTGTTGCTGACTCACTCGGCTGCGCCTCGTGAGTCCACAACATTTTGACCATGTGATGACGTAAATCGTGGTAAATAAGAGTCCACACCACGGAAAACCGGTGTAAATTTGTTTTTTACAACAATATTTAGAAAAAAATACAAGGAAAAATCAAAGTCTTGTTACAAAACGTGACAGCAAAGAAAGCGCAAGCGTTGTCTATAACTTTCTCGCAATCTGATTGGTTTTTTTCAAGCGCGCGTGATGTTAGCGTCAGCACCGTTGTCTGGACTCTCATTTACCACTCACGTCGACCAATCAGATTGCGAGTTTAGCGGCAATTGTGGTAAAAACCTATATTTATAACACTGTGTATAAGCTTAAGTAGGTTGAACTTAGTACTAGTTTTGGCAAGATTTCCGTGCAACCCCATACATTAATTATGCATACGCGCCATTATAAAAGAGAACAATGGCCATAACAATAGACTGCCTTTGGGAATAGCATAAATTATACAGGGTTTTTTTTTTTCAAAATTAGGTCTAAAATGAGCAATTTCACCAAAATTTTTCAAAGAAAATGCGCCGTTTTCCGTGTTTTTCGATTTGTAATGCGAATAAAAATATTAAAAACGTAGCTTTTTGCGCGAAAGGTTAGCTTTAAAATAGGGGTTAGGCTGGGGGTTAGGGAAACTGTGTGGATTAATAGACCCGACAGATAGAAATTGAAACTCACCGTTCATGTTGTTTTGGTGTTTTTTTTTCTCTGCTTTCCTCCTTGCGATGCAATGCGCTGAATCTTTACTTGGTGTATTGTTTATTTCACGAAATAAGATCATGAATTGTGCATAGATTGCTGCGCGGAACTCTTTACGGTTTTTTGCGTACCTTGTAAAGTTCAGCGATATGCTTAATGATGTTTCCAAAGGGATCCTCTCCATAATGCTTACGCCACAAAAACTCCTGTAGGTAGCCTTCAAAGAGATCTTTGGATGTTATCCCTGCGCTCTACCGGAACAAGGAATCAGGCCTTCGTAATGTCGACAAAGACCCACTGTCCTTCGATGTAGCGACCTCTTGCCAAACTTGGACTCGTCAATCTCAACAGTTGTATCTGGTCCACCTATTTGCCCCGCATGATGTTGCATAATTCTGTAGGCAAACCCGTCTCGCGATTTCGCGCGTTTCGTCCAGCTGAGTGCTTTGCAGCACTCAGGCCTGGGACATTTCATGGCCAACGCAAGTAGATGTTCCTTGCACCAATCTATGCACCGTTCGTGATCTTGTAGTAGAGAACACAGCGTAAACCAATTCAACTTCACAAGAGGACGAGAGGACGCACACGAAGGGACAGACGAAGACGTAGACGGAGACGAAGGTACAGATGACATAACATAACCATAATAAACAGCAATAAACTCGAGAAACAACTAATTACAACACTCCAAGTTAACTTTTTTTCTTGGTGGCCATTTGGCCACTGACTCTTAAGACTTGGTCGCCAGTGAAAAATTTTAGTCGCCAGAATTAATTAATTAATTAATTAATTAATTAATCGATTATTAGTTAACCAATTAATAATTAATATATCCTTATACTTTATTTATTTTAACCTTTTCCTAAAACCACTTAAACATTTTTAACTCTCAAACAATTTTTAAAGTGAAATTAAATCTTTTCATTATGATTGATTACTGTACAACGTATCAGCGGCTCATCATAATGAACTTGATATATCATTGGCTAACTTAATAATTAGCTTTCGTAGATTTTCAAGATTACAGTTACAGTACATACTCGTTGTAATATCAACCAAAAACAATGGTCAAGATTGAAGAAATGTCATGCCTTTACTGCCAGTTCAGGAAACCAAATTTTCTAACACTTGTGACCCTTTAGCGGCCAAATGTTTGCCTACATTATTGCTGTGGAAAACTGGACACTACCCCTAACAGTTTACCCAAGTGAAGCCACATGGTTTGAAGACAAAATGGCGGTGTATTTTCACAAACTAAACAATGAACAAAATGTTGTAAAACGAACAAGAAAACATGACATCCTGGCGACATTGTTGCTGTCATGTGCTGGTGCTCTGTTAACTTATCTTTGCATTGATGTACTTTTTAGCTAAATAGGACTATATTTGCAAGAAGCACTACATTTGTTTGAAAAATGGCCATTTTTTCCCGCGAAAATATCGGATTTTAAGATATACATGTATGTTGTGGTGCAATAGACCAATTCCGATATATTAAAATTCATACTTGGCTCCGAGGCTTAGGGGAATAAAACAAAAGAAATAAATTATTCACACCTGAACCTCGATGTGATTTCTTTTGTTTTATTCCCCTAAGCCTCGGAGCCAAGTATGAATTTTAATATATCGGAATTGGTCTATTTTGTCCTTGGTGCAAATTGTATTTTCCTTTGTTTTTGGTATGGAAATATATGATAATGTATGATAATGATTTTTAAACAAATTAGGAAAATAAAATTTGTACCAAGGACAAAATTGCACCACAACATATATAGATATTAAGAATCAAAGCCACTAAACAAAAACACGGAAATGCCAAGATTGTTTAATATAATTCGTAATTCACAAAACAAAACACTAGTGTAATTGATATAGTTTATTCAACAATCTTTCGAGAAATGAAACTAAAATCGTGCGTATGTCCTGGCGTTATAAGGAGTTGGAAATATTGTCAACGTATTTATAGAATTAGGTAACTTTGCTCGCTTTCGTTTGGCGAGAACTGGACGTTTAAAGTATTCTTCTAAGTGAAGAAAAACATAAACTCTCACAAAACTTAAGTTATTTCACTAAAAAGACTTGTAAATACTCAAGTATTTTTTTTATAATTTGCACTAAATTAAGCAAATGCTGACGGCTTAGCTTTAAACAAAACCATTAGCTAGCCTTGTAAAATGAGCTTGCAATTAGAATGGCCTTGAGCAAACATTCGCAGTTATTTAACCCATTCGCTCCTACACCGGCCAAAACTGGCCGTACAATACTCCACTGCTTTAAAAAATTGCAACTTTCTCAATCGCGCGAACATTGCCCTAACTAGCAGTTCTGAGCATTGACTAGAAAGTCCCTCAAATTGAGATACCCAATAAACACAAAAAAGTCAGCGATTTTGGCAGAATATCAGCGTTTGAATTTGGACAATAACAAAAATGACCGTTTTTAACGTCATAGAAAAACAACAAAAATCACGTTTTTGCCTTTAGTTTTTTTTATTCAAATCATCATGGCAAACCCAAAAGTCAACATTCACAGCAAAATTCAGTCCTAGTCCTAGCTTAGCAGTGAATTTTTTTGCTCTTATTCGTTGCTCGGGCAGAGTTGTTACAAGTGGCCAACACGAATTGCAACATCCGTCTTCCCCATTCCAGGCAAAGCAATAATAATAACCATGCGTGATGAAAGCTTCTCCTTAAGAGAGTGTCCACCAGAAAACCAGGCAGGACCAGGCAGGTGGTGATAATACTCAAATCACCGATTTCGCTCAAACTTGGCACAAAGGTTGAGGGTCACGAGTAGATACATGTACCAAAATATAAGGTGAAAATTTTTTATTCTCTCTGAGTTGTAGGGTCCCCCCCGAAAAATGGCCATCTGGCACAAATTTATGCATATTAATTAGCTAAATTTATTCGAGTGGTTAGACAACAAAAAGAGTAGCCTGGGAATAAAAACTACTAAATCGTATTCTATATTGATCAGTCTTGTAGCAAAATGTGTTATTGGAATCGGTTGCTTTGATTTTCTGCTTTCCTAATACCGAAAGTGAAGGGCATATTTGGTCATTTTCACGAGACGCCAAAATTAGGTCATTTTAGATCTTAATATCTCCAATGGGCAACAAGCTAACAACGTAGTTTTAATACCAGAAGTAAGAAGTATCTTTATGCTTTCGAAAAATATAATAAAATTTTTGGGCAACTAAATAGCTTTTTAGTATGAAGGAATTTTTGCACCTCACTCAACGATTTCTGGTGATTTCATCAAAATTCGGTAATTAAAAAAAGTGGTTTAATTTTAATGAAATTGCAAGAAAAAGATAGCAAATGTTCAGCTAAGCATCGTTCTGCTTAAAACAATGCTAAAATTAGCAAGAAGAGCTTTTTGAAGCACATTTCACGAAGTTTGTAAATGAGGGTTTCTGTCTTTCATACTTCATTTTCAGTGCAAAAAAAAAAATCAATGGGACACTTCTCTCCGATCTACAATAACTCTGAATTTTACTTTCAGGTACAGTAAGGGACACAAGAAGGCAAAAACTGATACATACATGTCATTTAAGTGCTTCAGACTCTTTGCTAGGGTCCATTGCGATCCGGCCATCCAGTATATTTTTTAAAAGTTCGATCGCCTAAATTCAGATCTTCGTCGATATTTATCGCGCAGTTCATCGCTGTTGACTTTGCTATGAGAATATACATTGCTACCTTGTTGTAATAGCTCCAGTTTATGCAGTAAGAGTGAGACAAATAAGTTATAAAACCACGGGAGAACCATAAACGCCATCGAAAACTGTCAACATAGTGTTTGGAAAACATTCTTCGCCATTTTGAAGTTGAGCCTGTGTTGTGGTCAGTATGGACAACGGACTACCGGATCGACGGATCGACGGACAACTCGTACGGACCACGGACTACGCATAATATAACGGATAACTTGGTGTAAAACGCATACAGGATATAAGATTTGGATTGGTTAAATTTTACAGTCGATTTTCAAATGTTGATTATCTCGAACTGCAAAAAACAGCCCATAACTTAAGATTTGTGACCAGAAAATTCAATACGAAAGAGTCTGGAAAATCGAATAATTCCTTGATCGCTCTAAAAATAATTCGACATTTGTCTTGTTTTTTTTTTTAGTTGCTTTTTTTTTGGTTTTTGCTTTCATTTTGGTTTGTGGGTGAAACAAAGTATGAGCCATTGGTGGATCTAGACTAGCTCATAAGGTCGGAGACAGAAGTAAACATTCTCTGCCATTTTGAATGCCGAAGTTAACGGAAGTTAGCACCAACAAAATACTAGTTCAAAATCGGCTTGCGATTAGGTTTCTACATTTTGTATAACTTAATATATATGCTAATCCTGATTGTGGCATTAGGCCATGAAAAGATACCTCGTTTAAGACTAAAAGTGATGGAATCGAGACCCCGTTAAGAGACAAGAACCCCATTTTTAGTGAAGTACTCTATCGAGCCGCACGTCTCCGTTAAGGCCAGGTAAGGGATCGGTAGAAAAGTTATACTACAACTATGTTACTACATAATAGTTAAAAGCATCTAGATAGTCATATTTAAAAAAAATTCAAAACCTTTTTGGATCTTATTGTTACCTGTATATTATTTACTGCGCATGAGACATGATAGGCTCAAATCAAACCTTCAGGCATGGAAACAGATAACTTGGTAGGTCGATTGCCTTTTGAATGATTCGTCGAAAATCTTTTTCTTATTACTATACTCGAAACTCATCCAAGTGCAACCAAAAGGCAGGGGGGGGGGGGGGGGGGGGGGTTGATTGCAACTCCTCCCTTGGGTTTTTGCGCTTTTACAATATTTCGGAAATATTTTATCTATAATACATAACCTGTGATGTGTTATGCAAGATAAGGTAAATAGTTTGGGTTATGTTGGTACTAACAATTCAAATTTATAGGGAAAATGCTGAAATTGCAAATAGTTTTTGCTAGAGTTGTAAAATATGAAACATTAAACATTTTGCTACATTTGGTAGCAAAAGACAAACAAAAGATAACTGTCCTCAAGGAATCATCCGATTTCCCAGACATTTTGGTATTGAATTTTACCGGTCACAAATCTTTATTTCTAAAGTTCGAAAAAATCAGTGTTTGAAAATCGACTGTAAAAAATTATCCAGTCCATTAAAGCACGATTAAGCTAACCCAGGATTAGTGTCAAATAACTCAACAATTTAAAAATTTTCAAAGTTTTCTGCCCTTCAGTTTTGACTATAAACAG
The DNA here is from genome assembly GCA_024195265.1 of Dendrophyllia cribrosa. Taxonomy (NCBI): domain Eukaryota; kingdom Metazoa; phylum Cnidaria; class Anthozoa; order Scleractinia; family Dendrophylliidae; genus Dendrophyllia; species Dendrophyllia cribrosa. The sequence continues at coordinate 1,196,892 of JAJLRJ010000003.1, forward strand.
AGAATTTTTAAAATTAATCAGTCCAAATTTTATATTCTGTATGCGTTTTACAAGAAATTATCCGATATATTATGCGTAGTCCGTAGTCGGTCGATCCGGTAATTCGGTAGTCCGTTGTCCATACTGACCACAACGCAGGCTCAAAAATTTAACTTCAAAATGGCGAAGAATGTTTTCCAAACATTATGTTGACAGTTTTCGATGGCGTTTATGGTTCTCCCGTGGTTTTATAACTTATTTCTCTCACTCTTACTGGCATAAACTAAAGCTATTACAGCAAGGTAGCAATGAATATTCTCATAGCAAAGTCAACAGCGATGAACTGCACGCTAAATATCGACGAAGAGCTGAATAAGGAGATCGAACTTTTAAAAAATATACTGGATTTGGCCGGATCGCAATGGACACTAACAATGAGTCTGAAGCACTTAAATGACATGTATGTATTAGCCTTTGTTTTTTTGTGTTCCTTATTGTGCCTGAAAGGAAAATTCAGAGTTATTGTAGAGAGAAGTGTCCCATTGTTTTTTGCATTGAAAATGAAGTATGAAAGACAGAATCCCTCATTTACAAACCTCATGAAATGTGCTTCAAAAAGTTTTTCTTGCTAATTCTAGCATTGTTTTAAGCAGAGTGATGCTTAGCTGAGCATTTGCTGTCTTTTTCTTGCAATTTCATTAAAATTAAACCACTTTTTTTAATTACCGAATTTTGATGAAATCGCCAGAAATCGTTGAGTGAGGTGCAAAAATTCCTTCATACTAAAAAGCTTTTTAGTTGCCCAAAAATTTTATTATATTTTTCGAAAGCATAAAGATACTTCTTACTACTGGTATTAAAACTACGTTGTTAGCTTGTTGCCCATTGGAGATATTAAGATCTAAAATGACCTAATTTTGGCGTCTCGTGAAAATGACCAAATATGCCCTTCACTTTCGGTATTAGGAAAGCAGAAAATCAAAGCAACCGATTCCAATAACACATTTTGCTACAAGACTGATCAATATAGAATACGATTTAGTAGTTTTTATTACCAGGCTGCTATTTTTGTTGTCTTACCACTCGACTAAATTTAGCTAATTAATATGCATAAATTTGTGCCAAATGGCCATTTTTCGGGGGGGACCCTACAACTCAGAGAGAATAAAAAAATTTGACCTTATATTTTGGTACATGTATCTACTCGTGACCCTCAACCTTTGTGCCAAGTTTGAGCGAAATCGGTGATTTGAGTATTATCACCTCCTGCCTGGTCCTATCGTGGACACTCTCTTAATTTTCTCTACGACAGCATCCCTCCCAAAAAAGTGCTGTGATTGACAAGATAGACTGCTTTTTCGGCTCGTGCGTACAGGTAGCTACGCCCTTGGTTTGTGAAATACCCTTCTTCCGGCCAAATTTTACCCTGTCTCCACAGTAACTCTAAAAACTCTCGCGGAGTTTTCGTGGTATCAGTTTCCCCATTAGCCAAATCATCGTCCTTGCATAAAAACTTGAAACTTTTCAACAACTTATCAGTTATTTCACGTGCTATAATAAACAGAAAACTGCAATCGAATCGCTACTTGACCCGTCTCAGATTTTCCTAGGGCTGAAGTAAATGAATGGGTACCGATTTACTTTCACTATGTTGATTGCATGATTCACGTTGTGCACCATTATGGTAATGAAAGACAGGATGAGAAATGATCTTAATCCGTCTCTTGGCGATTGTTATCAGAGAATAGAGTTATGAAGTAAGCGTACCACCAACTTGACTGAAAAACAGTCGTAGTTTTTGCGTTGGTCATACGAATGTGCGCGGTCTTTTAGCAATTCCATTTCGGACTCGTACCCAGTCGCTATCATTTGTTTTTGGGGCGAGAGAATATTGGATACTAGGGTGGATTGAGGCTCGAGGGAAGTCATGGGACCCTTCCCATGACTCACCGCGTCGAGTCTGATAAGCTACAACAACCGCTAGACTCATCCTCAACAACTCAGTAGGACGGAATCATTCTGTCTTTCCTCCCACAAAAAAGTATTGTCGTATAATCTGGCTGTAAGGCGGACACCTTCGGGGCTAACTCTAGTTGACCCCTTTCTTGGTGTGGTGTCCCAGCCTTATAGGAGTTGGTGTATTAAACATGACACTAAAAGTCAATGACGTTAGAACCGTAAAGAAAAGACCTTTCCATTATCTGACGGCCTAGATGAGAAGAGGGGTGAGGGGCTGCATTACAGCTAACAATAGGAATTGCACTGTAACAGTAAAAATATTAAACTCCCCCCCCCCCCCAAAAAAAAAAGTAAAAATTGTCAAAATGTACGTACTGACAAAAGTGTGAACGAAATTGACGTTTCGTGAAAATATACTGTAATGAAAAAAACGTAGTGATCAAGAAACACAGTCAAACTAAATTCCATGTGGTCGTTTAATAGAGGTATAAAAACTGAATGATGATTTGGAAATAAAAAAAAATAGAGAACTGTCATAACTGCTGCCCGTTTCCCGAAACTCCCGGTAACTTTTCGGGCCCGAAGCCAAATATTGAAATCAAAATCTAAAGAATAAAAGCGCAGGTCCTAGCGAACAAACCAGTCCATTTTGTTTTGCTAACTGATAGTTTTATCGTATTATCTGCAAAAATTTTGAAACCTCAATCTTCAATGAAAATAAAACAGCTTTCCGGGCCCGGTAATTACCGGGTCTTTCGAGAAACGGCCCCCTGGTCCGGTTTGACATAATTGAAAGGCTCCTTGGATTTCATATCAGAGCTAAATTCACCACTGCCTTAAAGTGCACTTAACCCCCAATCAAGTTTTTTTCTTTTAATCCGACTCAATGTACGTTGAAAAGTCGAATAGTGAAATATTTCTTGTTTTTAACGTCGCGTTAGTGAGTTATAGAGATTTGAATTTACAAAATGCTAATTAGATGACGTCAAATAAAGACTTTACCATTATTTCTACTTCGATTTACAATACGCAGTTCACAGCTTAAGGATAACCAATTTAAGAAATAATCAATTTAAAAAAACTGTTAATAGTCAATTGATTTGTAAAAAGATATTACTTGGGGGTGGAAACAAGTAAACCCCGTTAATACGGTCACCAATGGGCCATGAAAATTTGGCCGTATTAACGGGTGTGGCCGTATGAACGGGGTAGGGTCAAATTTCATGACTGGCCGGGTCTTTGTTTCTTTTTCATGACAGGAAAGTAAATTGCTGTTTGATTACGTATAACGACAGAGGTCAATGACATGACAAGTTTCAGGCGTTGTGAATAAATACAGTATTGTTTCTCAAGTACTGTACAGTATTTGTTTTGTTTGGTCAATAATTAATGCGTATTTGGTTCGAGTGGCCGTATTAACAGGGTAAAATTATAAAGGATTATACAGGTTGGGATTTCAGAATGTGGCCGTTGGCCGTATTAACGGGGTTTTATTATCAAAAAATGTATGGGCGTTGCGTCAGGACAAAAAAAGTGACCGTAATAGCGAGGTGACCATTAGGCGGGGTCACCACTGTAGTTGTATAATAAACGATTCTTGATTTGACGTAAATTCAAACCGCAAGAAGTAAGAAATATTTAACTATTCAACTTTTCAACGTACATAAAGTTGATTAACCGAAAAAACAATTTTGGGTTTAGGTGCACTTTAAGGACGTTCGCGCTAATTGTTTGTGCGCATCATCACTGCGCACACAATCCATCTCCCACCGCGCGCGTGCCAATAAAAAATCTAAACAAATAAAGGGTTAGTAGCCGTTGTGTTAATTTCGCTTAGATTTAATTTGCTCGGATGTTTGTTGAATGCCATTTTTGTTTTATGGATTGGTTTCTTTACCAATTTTCTACACTTTTTAAAAAATCGAAAAACATTTGAGTTGAAGAAGGTTGAATTTTTCTATTTTTCTACTCATGCGCCAACGAATTTCGTTCATATTATGGCTGTAAAATACAAAATGCCCTCCTTAAAAATTAAGTTTACTTGAAAAGATGACAATACTTGAAATTATTTAATAAATAGTCCCACTTGTATAAAATTTGCCTAAGAATGTTTGTCTAAAGTGATTAATTTCCAGTTTTCTTAAACTAACAGTCACTGAGTCCATGCCCAGTTCCGAGGCCATTTTTTCAAAATCTGCGTATTTTTTCCACGCGTTTTATCTCCGAAACGAAGTACGTGACCCCCCCCCATTTCTTTTGACATTTCTAATAAAAGTGATTCATAATCTGGCTATGACAGAAGTATGAAAAACAACTAAGCTGTAGTTATACAAGATTTTTGCGCAAATGTCCTTAACGTAGCTCCCCAGACTTTTAACAAAAGCACCTACACCAACTATCGTGAGTTACTATATAGAGCCTAATTTTCTCGTTGTGCAATTTTGGTTCACGAGATGTACCAGTAAGGATGCCAACATGTTTACGCTTACTTGTCAGTTGTCACCTTTTTGGCAGAGGTCATTGCCATAGCTACAGAGCATCTAAACTGAAAGGCACGGAACTGGAAACGCAAGAAAATCAGCGCGCGCAAAATTACTAACTTACTTACTTGCTTACACCTTAAAGGTGATGTTACACGGGACGATTCGCAACGACGATTTTTAGCGCAACATGGGTGCACGGACGATTTTTTTCGCAATTATTTCGTTGCGAGTTTTGGATTCAGCTTCAAGAAACTTGTAACGCAAAGACACCAATTTTGCTCAAGTTGTTTCGTGTAACAAACCTGTCGTTAATTTTGTTGCGCTAAAAATCGTCGTTGCGAATCGTCCCGTGTAACATCACCTTAAGTCTCAGTCACTTTATAAACTCATACTAGCAAATTTCTCAGTGTGATGATCATTGTTCAATCTCCTTTCTTGTATTCTGGATATCTGTTATCTTCTTCATGGTGTTGATTGTATCCTGGTCTTTATGACCTAAGACGTCTTTCTGAATCTCCAAAGCCACTTCAAGTTCTTTTAAAGCCAATTCCAATTTCTTTTGAATCACAAAAACATCGCTGTGGTGGATGTGCGAGCGAGCCGTATCCTGATGGATACCCAACAGTCTCTGCCGCAATTCTAAGGCTTGTCTTGTGTACGTCTCAGCTAGGGGTGCGTACTGCTTGGGGTCTTCTCGTGCGAGCTCCAAGTACATGGATGCGATGTGCTGTTGGATTGAAGCGGTCCATGGGTGGACACCAAGCAGCTCGCGGTAACCTGGCAGTGTCTTTGTTTGCCAGATTTCCAGGGCTGTCTTGTAATTGCGACAATGGCGGTATGAATCTATATAGATTAAACATAAAATTACCTAAAATATTTTGCTTGCTATATTTTCTTGTTAAATCGTTCTGACCAACATATTTTGGATGAAACGTTAAGAACCAGTTTTTGAAAGCACCTTTCAGTTTCTTGGGATCATGGGTAATCATAGGCTCGGGGCAAACATGCCGCCGAATACAGTGTTTTGTATCAAAATCCAGTGTCAATTGCAAATAACTTCAATTTTTTAATATTTGTGAATTGAAAACTTACGATAGTAGGAAGAAGATTCTACTCATCAAATTTGAGGAATGTAGTCACGGTGTTAGAAAGCATGCATTTTTATCAGTTAATTGCTTTTCATACATTTGTCTGTAAATGTTTCTGTGGACTTGTTGACAAATGTATGGAAAACAAAAAATAAATAATTGCACGCTTTCTACCACAGCTACATTCTTCAAATATGATAAGTAAATTATTCTCTCCAGTATGGTAAGTTTTCAATTCACAAATATTAGACACTGGATTCCCATACAGACACTGTATTCGGCGGCATGACATGTTTGCCCTGATTACCCATGATCCCCCAAGAAGCGCGAAGTCCTCTATTTTGTTTACATTTGGACTTTCTCTTGACTTGTTTTATGTAAAAGAAATTATTCTTTGTATTTATTCTGTATTAATTACATGTATTTTGTGCCGAATAAAAACCCCTGAAACCTGATGATGCAGCCGTGATACTTCGTTTTAAAAAAGGCCTTTAGACTTTCCTAGCGCGCTAATTGTCGCTTATCGAAAGGATAAATCGCTCAAAGACTTTCTTGTCTGAGCTAATTAAACAACACATACAGAGTTATATGTGGTAAGTAGGGTGTCAATATCGCAAACACTTACGTCCAAGATCACAGTTTCCAGCGGCGACATACAGTTGAACACCCAGCTCTTCTCTAAGTGCGATTCCCTCAAGGATTAATTGCCGACCTCTCTCAACGTCCCCCTAAAGTAAAACAAGAGAAAACAAAAACAAGAGAATACTGAATTGAAAGGTGTATGTTTTTTATGTTTTTTAAAAGTGAGGAAACCTGACTCATTATAAGCCTCGTGGTTTCTTTCAGGTCTCCTCGCCATTCACTTTTTTCTCTAATCCTTTATTACTTTCATCTTGCTCTGTAACATATTGTATATATGGCAAATAAAGAATGAATGAATGAATGAATGAATACTACCGCCCGACGAACATTTTTGTTTTCTTTTCGACATTTTTACTTCAACTCATTTAGTGGTGCATTATTACACAAACTGCTGTAATTTAGAACGATATAAGCCTACTGAGCCTGGGAATAGCTGGCTGAAAACCGTCGAAACCCCGTCCACCATTACTCAGTTCACAAAACTCAAGCCTGCAATTATTCTAGAAAGCGGCCTCATGTGTGAGTATCTTCTTGCATGTTTAAAACGGGCCCCAGAACAACTAAAATAAAAGAGGCCTCAGTTGTCTTTTTGAGATCAGCCTTTCCAAAAATGAAGCAGACCCCGGGAAGCAGTATTTTTTTTTGTTGATTGGATGACGCCATTTGACGTCATTTGAAGGATGGCAACTTGAAGAAAGTAATAGCGGCAAGCCGAAGCTGAACTTTAAGTTTTAAGTAATTGGCCTTGCCGTTGGAATTTGACTGACTTAAAAATGATTTGGCATGGGAAGTAGTCAGCACTTCTACTTTCCAAAACTAAAGAGAAAAGGGAAGGCAGAATTTGATCATAGTAGCACTATAAACGGACTAGTTTTCTTAGAGCAATTATTAAAATCGAACTAGCTGTAGAAAAAATACTGAGCATTTTTCTAGACCATCATGTTTACTAAGCCAAACGAATATTGCCGAGTGGGTCTATGTCAGTCTGCATTACGTGTTCAGTAATACCACACCGAAGATACGCCAATGCTTTCAACATCTACGCCAAGCAGCAAAGTTCTATGAAACCTAAAGAATGAATCAATCGGCGAAGACAGGCACGAATACGCCAACGACTGTAATGTTATGTTTACCCGTCAGCAGCAGGCTCTATTAATATTGAAATGGACACCGGCGTACTTCCAAGAAGCAAAGACTTGACTTCATGTTGATAGGCCGAAAGGTGTCTGCTTGCTGCAAGTTGTTATTGTTAATTTCTTAAAACGTACTTACAACGAGGTAGTTGGATTTTTGGAAAACACATCATTAGGAAAAAACAAATAGGGAATAATACCTGAAGTAGGACACACAGGCCTAGCTTGGCAGTGACATGCGCATACGTCTCACATTTCTGCATCTCCTCAGGCAATCCCTTGAGAATGGTGTAAGCCTCCTGAAACTTCTCACATGCTAGATTTGCTCTGCCGCCTTTGCAGTGGGCTGCATCATCTATACAACGAAAACCGCTCGAATTTAAGCTGTCCGCAAGTCTTTTCTCGTCAGCTGAGTTTCTTGCGAAATCACAGCACTTCTGATACAAGTTGGTGCACTCTTTAGGTGGTGATAACACTTTAGCTAAGAAATCCACTACTTCGTTGGCAACATCGACAGCGAATACTTTCTCTTTGTGTTCGCTAGTGTCGCGAAGGCAGTTCTCGAATGCTTCCATGATATTCGCTTTCTCTTTTCTAAACAATAGAATGGCTTTTGAAGATGAATCTTTCTTGATGAACAGTTTGTGGAGACTTCTAAGAATCTCGAGGTAGTGATGATTGAAAGCGTGCTCGGCGGCACGCCCTACATTACCCAAGTTTAAAGCTTCTCTTTCTGCTTTGCAATAAGTCTTTACCATTGGATGTATGGCTAAAAGGTCGCCATCGTTCAGCTTTTTCAGTAAACAACACTGAATCAGTTTTGTCTTGACGTCTTCCACTTCGTAATCGTCATTAAACAAGAATCGAATGTCCTTCACTGAGAACGTCGTGGGGAATACCGAGAGACGGACAAGATTCTTCAAAACCTGCTTGGGCAATAGAACAAAGAAGCGACCAATGTCTTGATAAATTGGCTTTAGATGTTCGCTATCTTTGAGAACTCTCACGGGGTTTTGTCTTAGCTCTTGGGTAAAAACTTTCGGGCAGAATCCATCAGCCATCATGGAACATGTGCAGGTGACAAGGAATAATGGCACTCGTCCACAAAGCTCGCCAATCTTTTCGGCATCAAGTTTAGAAACTCGGGGTGCTAATTGCATCAATAGCTTAGTAGACGAGCAAGGGTCTAAAGGATCAAGACGAATCTTATGGATGCTGGCTGGAACCACGGTTTTGATGTCGTACTGTGTTGTTATGATTGTTCGAATCTTTGGTGCAAACTTCACCAAGTGTTTTACAAAGGTCTCCCATTTCTCCTCGTCTTGTGCATCTTCTGTATTATCCAGTATGATAATCGTGTCGTCTTCTAACTCCGACAGCTTGCGCGTACAATGTGACACTATAGTATCGTTTAATGTCCAGTGACGACGATCTAACTGATACAGAATTTCGTAGCAGATTTCCATGAGATTTTCCTGTTTTGCGACATACACGACAGGCCAGTGTTCATCTTGTAACAAGTGGCCAACGCGAATTGCAACCTCCGTCTTCCCCATCCCGGGTGGAGCGATAATAATGACCATGCGCGATGAATGCGACGAAAGCTTTTTCTTTATTTCATTTACGACAGCATCCCTACCAAGAAAGTGCTCTGATTGACAAGGTAGATTGCTTTTTCGCCATGGTTCTAGGATGCAAACAAACAGTACTGAAGTCAAAATTGGTCGAGGGTATTACTATCACACCTCTTGAACTAGAAATATAGCAATAATATTAATATTAAATTTGGTAGTTTTTTTTTTCATTTTTTTTTTCATGGAAATCTTAAAATCAATAGCCACACTGAGTGCTAATCTCCACCTTCATTAATCCATTACGAATTGGATTATTTTCGAATCAAGGCTCGGGCTCTTTTCAATGCTCAAGCTGGCCTGTTTCAGGCTCTCAGATAGTGGGAAATAAAAAAATGGGACGAGTGAAGAAAAAATGCGCTGGGACTGGGCGGCCCCCGCTTTCCCCAGATCCCCGCACGTTGTTTCTTCGAACGTCCCATATTTTTTCCTCTCACTCTCCCCATAGTCTGAGAATCCGGAGCCGGCTACGTTCAAGCTTACTTTCTTTCGACAAAATCCGAAATGGCTTCCAAACACCATTTCAAGTTATTTTTTGACTTGACATTTTGACGTTACATAACGTCAAATGATGGTGTTATCTATTTGTCGAGCCGCCATCTTAGAGGCTTTGATTTTTAGAATATCAACTTTATGAATCCTAACTTAATAAAAACAATAAAAGGATGCTAAAATAGGTTACAATATTAAAAATTCCCCCAAAAAACTCACAAAACAGAGAATTAAAAGAAAAAAAGAAAAACTTTTCGGTTGACATGCCTATAAAAGAATCGGTTGCAATGGAAACCTTCACATGTAAAAAATTGTCCGATGAAAAAGAAAAGCTACTCACTGAAGAATTTCCAAAAAAGTTGTGAGGGGTGGCATCCATCCCGACCCGTACGCTCTACCCTACTAGTGGAGTTCCCTTCGATCTTAGTCCTAGAAAAAAATCGGGAAGATCGTACGCCGGTTAAAAAAACTGCGAAACTTGTCGGTCAAAGTTTATATCATCCCGACCTTGAAAATTCAATGGAATAAACGGTTCAAAGTGTTATTTATCCAAGTGAATATTAAGGAACAACAATTTAGCTGACAGTTTCTTTTGAAGAATCCAACTACTGCTTCAATGTCGTCGATGGTTCCGATGTTCAGGACCTAATAGTGTATTTATACGAGATATGAGTTTGGATTTTTAAACGAAGAATTTTGGCAGCAACATTCATGGCATATAAAACATTCATACGGTATACGTGATCCGAGAAGATATTGAACTATCCTGAATTTATCCGCTGTCTTTGTTTGCTTTTTTAGTCATGCGTCATATTAGGTGTATGACACTAGAAGGTTTTGAATCCCGATCCGTATTAATTAACTTTCAGCATTGATTTTATGAAATACAACCAAAAAGGCTTCTAATATTAATAAGACTTCAAGAAAATGAAACACGTACGAATGAAAAGGAAGAAAGAAAAAAACTTAACTTTCCCCACTGCCTAGAATTAGCATGTGCTGCTGCAGACTCAAAACTTTGTTGACATTAAATGTCACTGTAGTCGCACCATGACGATGTGTTGACAGCTTACAAGCCATTCGGCTTGATAGCGAAGCAGTCATTGACAAACGATCAAAACGCCGAGATCTACAGCTCATGTGGCTACATGCTAACAGAAACGATCATCTTTATTAGGACATCGTTAAAGAAGTCATAAATCAGGCGATAAATTTTAACAACTACATGCATACGAGAAGATGTGTTGTGTGACCATTGCTTTCAGATGGTCTATTTTTACACAACGATAGCTTCTTAACCACAAATTAAATTTTAATCACCCTGAAATAAATAATGATTGTGAGTTCCCTTTTCAGAGATATTAGCGACCTTCAGATTTGACTACGAGTACGAAATCGAGTACGAGTACGACTTTGGAATTTCGAGATAATTGTATCCACCGAACTGTAACTCCTTCCTGTTGCTGACTAACACGTAAATAAACGTTAGGGATAAGATTGGTGTGATAATTAAGTATATGAGGCACATGAATTTGGTTTGAAAACTCGTACTCGTACTCAATCTCGTACTCGTAGTCCAATCTGAAGGTCGCTATTATTCTTTAAACGGCAATACTTAACGTTTTCACGATCGACACAATGAACTTATACTGACTATCAGTACTAGTAAAAATTATAGATATCTATAGATTTGCGAGTACACATCAAGCCGGGTACAACCGTAATACTGAACTAGACTTACCCGCTGTCTTTCTGACCGAGTCAGCTAAACTTATGAACCCCGCATTTTCCAAATGGTTTGTCAAATAGCCGATGTCTCCTGGCCATATTTTACCCGCTCTCCACAGTAGCTCTAAAAACTTTTGCGGACTTTCCGTGGAATCAATTTCCCCCTCAGTCAAATCATCGTCCTTGCTGTCCTTGCACAAAAATTTCAAAGTTATCAATAACTCATCAGTTATTTCACGGGATATATTAACGAGCAAAGTACGAAATTCTCTCTCACTTGTACCGCTCTTTTGAGAAGACACCGACATTCTTGACGATCGATCAGAGTTTGTTAGAACAGGCGGAAGTGAATGAAAACGAGGCTAGGTAGTCCCTTATGGCAAGATAGAACGTCGAATGAATGAATGAATGAATGACTTATAACCAATGACAAACACTAGCCTTCCCGGTAGGAATTCAAGAGCAAAGAATGGCAAAAAATTCAAAATTGGGCTTCCGTTTAACGATCAAAGATTCAAACATGATTCCACTGAATACCGAGACACCTTGTAACATCTTACATAAACAGATAAATGACACAAGAGAGTGCTGAATTACTGACCGCATGTAATCGCGGGCACAGACTGTTACAGCGCCGCCATGTTGGTAAGCCAAGGCTTCAAGAAGCTGTGCTGTGAGTATCATTACCAAGCTGTCATTAACAGTTATCTAGCTAAAATATAATTTAATAAACTTCGAAAGGTGTTGATGCGTTTGTTGCGAGCCGATCGAGTTGAGTCCTAAGCAATCATGGACAGTCTCGAAAAATTGATTAGCTTACCGATCGAAAAACTGGGGTTTACCTCGGTGTAAGAACCTGTGACTTTTTCCTTTGTTTTTTACCTTTGTAGTATTGTATTCCCAGTTGACTCTATTGTTTTATGCCTTTTGTTTTCTTTGTTTTACGTCACTCGTGAATTTGACAGGTTCTTACACCGAGGATGAGCCAAAAACTGGAACGTACACATTTAAAAAGCTTCTTGGTATGCTCATATCTTTTCAAACGAAGTAAGGTATTCGCATGTATTATCGGACACATTTACCTCATCGCTTTTATCAAAGCGCTTGACAGACGAACAACCAAATTCTTCTTCCACCAAAAGCTTTATAGAGTTGTCTCGATAGTTTCATTCCAAAATTGTCTAGAAAGCGATATATCTCCGACAAAACTGATTACAAAATTATCCATGCCTTGATAGATTATCGGACACGCTGATTGATTATCGGACATGCAAATCCTATTGAAAATTTCCGCCAACAATGTGCGTACGCAAGTCTTTATCACATCAGTATATAGGCCGTCCGATCATCGATCACTGGCACACCCGAAAAGAAGTACCCCTAAACAGCGGTAAACTGCTCAGAAACGGTACGTACATCATGTATGGGAAACAAAATGGAGGGGAAGTTTCCCACTCGATGGATTTCAGAACAATCTTTGCAGTTTTGCGTTCAACTTTTGGAGTTTTTTTCCTTGCGTAAGGGAAAAATGATTGGAAAATCAGAGCGCCATTATCGCTGCAGGTACGAGGAACAGTTTTATTTCCAAGATATTCAGATTTACGACACAAGACTCGGTAGTTGAACAGATTAAACTTTATTCAGCTGATAGCACAGGCATTCCAGCGTCTTTCTTTTTATTTTTGTGGGATTTTGGATGTTTTTTCGTTAGCGTCCGATAATCAATCGTGTCCGATAATACATGCGAATACCTTACATTTCGCATGACATGTTCCATACGAAGCTTACGATTGTATCTCTTTGTATTATCACAGGTTAGACAGAACTATATTAATACACGCCATTTAAGGTTATTTCATGTTAATGGTGGTTTGCATGGCGGTCATGTTGGATTTCAGAAACAATGGAAATCACTTCCATAAAAATATAGTTTTATTTCCAAAGGATGTTCTGTCATCCAACATGGCTGCCAATTGCAAACCACCAAGTAGTGCTACTTATAAGCAATAAGATAATGGAAAAAGTTGAACAATGTTTCAATGTCTACAGTTATTGTGGCATCGTTATCAAGTTAAAAAAAAATGGTCAACAGAACTTAATAAAATTATATCCAAAATATAATAAATTAAGCTAAAATAATAATAAATTGTTAGATGTTAATTTCAATGTTCATCACAACCAGTATATTAAGTATGTTGACCATTATTTTATTAATGACGATGCCATGGTGACATCAAATCATCATTCAATTTTTCTATTATTTTTTCCTTATTGCGTCGACGAAGGAGACGCTTCCTAATCTTGTCGGCTAGGCGGAATGAATCGAGAAAAGTGTCGGTACCAAATCTGCGCCATCTTGAAACATCACAAAAGTATCCAGCATTCCCAGCGCGTGGAAATCAGGCATCATCCTGGGGAGCTGGGGAGCTGTCACATGTGAATAATCTATTTGTCTTGATTTAGTTTCGGATATTTTCCTGATTTTGGAATCGTACGGCTCAATATTTCAATGCCTACTAAAAGTACGCGGTGGAAAAATTGGACGAAGGTTCTTCTCTGGACCAAGTAAGTTGTTGGGTCTCTTTGGAATCAAGCAAGAAGTTATCGGATTTTCCTCGCTACCGTTCCGGTATGTTTTGAATGTTCTATTTTGATTTTGCTGTGGTTCTCTGCCTGATTTGGGAAGCTTTCACCTAAATACCGACGTCGTTTTTCTCGATGTTCTACGGTACGGTGCAATTCGTTGTATATCTTGTAGCAATAATTCACTGACTGGCCGTGCCAGGCGAACGCAGATTCACTTTACAGTGCTCGAAATTGTGCCTGTATCGGGCGCATTTGCGATTTGCAGTTTTGTGACTAAAATTTGTCTAGCTAATAAAGGAATTATATTCAACAGTCTTGTGTCTTACTTGCAACTGGTACATGTAGTTGTAATTTTATCCGAAAAATCCTGCGAAATTCACGTTGAATGTTGCGTGACTTAATCGTCGATTTCATGCTCCATTAACGCGGTGTCCTAGAAGTTTATCACGGGAGCACTTTTTCAGGCTTTCTCAGAAATTTCTCATTTCCGGTTCCGGTATTAGTACATGTACTGAGGAGTACAGTATGATTTCAGAATCGGAGAAATAACCGAAATGAAATCAAGACAAATATACTATTTATATGTCGGAAAAATCTGAGACATTTACCGTACACATTTACCGTACACAGTACGGTAGGATTTTGCCCGATCCCACGGCGATAGCATGAATTTGTTTGATGTCGGCCCGACGTTTTTGCCTGCATGACATATCTCGCGACATAGCCCTTTTAAGCAGTGGCTGAATTAATTCATGAAGCTGAGGTACTAGGTCAAGACGAGGTGCCACGGGATAAGGAGAAGCACTATAATCTATGATTACTACTAGTGTATCCAAAAGATAGTAAATGCTGCGGTAAATTTGTTGTAATAATGCTGTTTTATTGCCTGGCTGGTATTACTGAATTTTCTCTTTCGTTTTTTGAGGGGAAGCAAAGCAAATGTAACCGGGATGAATCGACGAAAACTCCAGCTGATAAGACTAATTTTGTTTTGTAATTCACGCATTAAGTTCTTGCAATGTCTGTAGAATATTGTTGAGCAAAGGACGTGTTCACCACGAGGAAGGTGTGAAAATTTAGGTTTAACTTAATTATTGATAATGAATATGTTGCGTTACTAGCTAGCCGTATCGTGTTCGCGTCTCCACGCGCTCAGCTCAGTCTCATCGACCGCTGTCGGAGTGATTTCAAAATAAATTTGTCTTTTATTCCGTACAATCTTCGAAAATCTTTGCTATCCAACGGTCCTATCACCATGCCTCACAGTCCTCGCTCAACTCGCGGTAGTCTTCGACACTTCAGTTCCGATTACGACTGGCATATGTTGGACCAAAATATTACAAATCTCGCAGCCAACAGCTTGAAGAAGCAAGCGAGGCTATTGTTCGTGGCGCAGTGAATTCTGGCCCAAAATGTGTGCGTGGCGCAGTGAATTCTGGCCCAAAATGTGTGCGTGGCGCACTGAATTCTGGTAAAAAGCGATCAAATCGAGATTTTTCATAGCTTATATTTTTTTCTCATATATTTCTCTTAAATCCTGATTATGTTGCTGCTCACTCGCTTCGCTCGTTCCGCAGCAACTAGTTTTAATCACTAAATGTATAATTTGAAATTTTATTTGATTGGTATAGTGCTAGCCATTTTTGTATAAAATGACTGGAGTGACAAAATAGTCTGCTCGATAGAAATTGATGGTGGAATTCACTCGATAAGTGTATGTATTAAAGCCTCTTCTTGATATTTAATGGGTTGTGGTCAGTAATACATGCAATTGCTAGTAATGATTTACTTTTTGATTCTCATTACTGGTCTGCTTGGTGGTGTATTCATATTGTATAGAGAAACTAGATATTGATCACTCTGATCTTGAATGCTATTAAGCCGGCATGTGTCTTTTGATTTTAGGCTCTCCAGCAAAACCACTTATTGGACTGGCTATTTCTTGTCAGGTAGGTCCTATTATTTATTTAACTTTTTATATCCTGTAAGTTAATGTTTAACTTACAGGAGTATAATGTGGTCTAACATGCATTCTTTGTGCATTTTTGTTAGCAAAATTTTTGTACGGTGTGGAATCCATCTTACAACTGGTGCAGTCTGCTTGAAAGTGATCAGAAAGAATTTCACAAAATTTAATGCTGTATGTACGCTGTGAATAAAAAGTTTTATTTTATCAAGCGACATTAAGTGAGTAATCAGTAGAACATTTCTTCTGATTCTTCTACAGTGTATATTTCAGGATTACATGTACTGATTTTGCCAGTTGGCCTTTAATCTTGGTTTTTAGCTTGGCAGAGCCTGAGACTTTAAAGTTCGATAAAGCTAATACAGTCGAAGCTCTCTTAATGGTCACTCTCGTAAGCGGACAGCTCTACTTACGGCCGCCATGTTTGAAACCCCGTTTTAACTCCCATACAAACTCTGTATTTTTACATTCTCATAAGCGGACATTCCCGTAAGCGGCTGCGGACACTTTAGACATTTTCTTTGTTTTTAAGCTCCCGTAAGCGGACACCCCAAAGAAAATCCTATTAACAACCTCTGTATCTTGTTTTTATCAATCAACTTCACATCGCCGTTTGTCACAATGATTTTACAGTAATTACAGTACCATATTTCAGTGTTTGTTTAGTCGTCATCCATGTCAGGTTACATTTCGAAACACCACTTACATGCATATGCCCTTACATGCATATGTTCAGTTATCATCATTATATCGTAGGGTTGTACAGTATAGGGCGCAATAAAACAAATGTATTTATTATTAGCTGGGCAAGCTCCCGTAAGTGGCCATCTATCCCCTACAACTCTAGTGTAGGGGATAGATGGCCAGCTCCAGTTACGGACACTTTTTTCGCGAGAGAGTTGACACTGTATGCCTCAGTGGAGACTGCTTGTTTTCGCTTCGATTCGCTCCGTTTTATAGCTGCGGGTAGCATGATCGAGTCTGTATAAGCAGGCTGGGAAACAGTTGGATGATCATAAATAGCAATGCGGCCAACAATTTCTTTCATTTCAGACAAGTCAAATAACTTACCAAATGCATCGTAAACAGTGCTTGATAAACCAGTGAGATTCAGCAAAACCTTCTGTCACAGCACAATGAAAATTATTATTTTGCAAACTCAAAACCGTGCATTATAGTTCTGAGGGAGTTTTGGGTGATCATCTCTTAATAAGGCTCGGTATTTAGATATTTTTCCTTTGTATCAGCAGTAAGTGTCTCTCCTGGGATGGGTTGTTCAAAGCGCAATTAAACAATAAAAAATTTTATAGACTTAGGCATATACTAGTAGACCCCCCCCCCCCCCCCCCCCCAATAAAAAAAAACCTGGATCCGCCCCTGCATTATTCGTCAATTTTGATTCCAGTAAAATAATTAATCAATGGAGATATTTCCAGAGGTCTGCAGAGTATTTTTGCCCTTAATATAATAGTTTCGATATTGTTTGTCTTCACATATAGCTTAAAATAAGCTTTTGAAAACCTTTTCAACAAATAAATTAAATCTTCGGTTACTTTTAATCTTGGGTTAATAGTTAATTGGCGTTCGAACAACCGGGTCGAGTCGGGCCCGCCTTCAAAACATGGCGGCAAATGAGTGAAATGAAGTTAGCTGACTAATGCAGAAAACGGGTTGCTGCAAGAAAACAGTACATGATTTCCACTTATGTTTTCAAAATAAATACTTCAATGTATTTTCTAAGCTGTAGGTGATAAAGAACGGGTTTTACACTATAAAATTTATAACGAATTATTTAAAATAAATCGAGCTTGTTCGAAATGTGTTACGCTTTATGTTTGCACCGAAAAACTAAAACATTAATTCCCTGCGAACTATGTCAGCAGATGGCTAAATTTTCCTGCCTGCCCTCCATGGGTATATCCCACAAGAATAAATTGCTAAAGTTTATTTACGATGAGATGCACATGTATGCATAGAAAGGTATTGAATTAAGCTGGAATGGAAACTTAAGGATAACGTTTGCTCCGGGACTATACAGTATCACAAAAGGAAAGATCACATAGCTTGTATATAACACTGACATTTATTGATGACTTAAATTAATGACTTAAAATTATTAGCTTAAATAGAAACTTAAAAAAATTTTACAATGTCAATTTAATATTTCGACAATAAATTATTTTTGTTGAAAATATTGTTACACCTAATTAAAACAACCCAGGTTTAGATAAAAATCACCAACGGAAATGGTCTCTCGGACAGGAACCACCATTTAATAAAAAGACTGGTGGTCTCTTTATGTACCCCCTCTCGCCCCACCTAAAAAGACGGTGTCTTGTTTGCATAGCCCCCATTCTATCAGGAGTAGAAACTGAGAGAAAGATAAAAATATTCCTGTGCCATTTTACTAGCAATGCAAGCTTCATGCAGACAGAATATTAAACTCTCATCTCTGATTTTTAGGCCAAAAAAATGTGTCCATTACACTCATTAGATAGGTGGTATGTTGTGTAACCCCCTATCCCTACACAGGGTGGGTCCTTGTTGAGTATACTTGTTATGACCACTTCCCTAAGAGCCACCATCTGTAAAGTGATGCTGGCATTTTTCCTGCAGCAAATGACAATTGAAAGCTAGTAATTAATTGTATGAATGAAAACAGTTATTATAGAAAACTTGTTCAATCTCTGAAACGGACAACAAATCGAGATTTTGTTAACATGTACATGTGTTACACTCTGTAAAAAAAATTAATGATGAGAATGACATTATTATATTTTTATAAGTGGTGGTGCATGTCTAGGGAAGAACTGAAACAGTAACATATTGTTTGTTTGAGCAGGGATTCTGACAGGGTGCCGGAAAAAATCCAAAATTGTGCGGGAGTTTTGGGGCAAATTGTGCGGGAAATAACTTTGATTGTGCGGGATTGCGCAATCCTGTGACCAACCAAATATTCAATCACCAGTGTTCTAGCCAGGCCAGAAAAATATGACAGGGAGGAAATTCTGCATGAATGAAAAATACAAATGGATGTTTTACTTTGGGGATTAAAATGTACCCAGCAATCGCCAATTTGCGGCTGTTTTTCTTCACCAAAGTTTATTTGTCTCAACAAAATCACATTGCGTGACACGATGAATTCGATCGGGTAAAACCGAAATACCAACTCAAAATAAAATGTTTCCGATCTGAGCGAGTTCCTTTCTGAAAAATCCGTACATTTTGTGTAGTGTCAATAATTTCCATTAAAGGTCCCCCCCCCCCATTTTTTTCGAAAGTTTGCCGCAAAAACACAACCTCGAGATGTATGCAAATTGCATGCTAAATGTAATTTGATAGCATGTTTGTTTTGCATTTTCCCGAATGAAAACGTCTTTCACTTGATTGAAAAAATAAAATCCAGTATTCTGATTAGAACTTAATAATTTTCTCTTATCAATCCGAAGTTCCAGTGCTTTAATAGTTTGTTTGTCGATTCGCAAACTTGATCAGTTCTTTGCGAAAATAATTCAGACAGAGTGACATTCATTTTGGCGTGACCGAGTACATTTCTTCGG
This sequence comes from Dendrophyllia cribrosa, assembly GCA_024195265.1. Taxonomy (NCBI): domain Eukaryota; kingdom Metazoa; phylum Cnidaria; class Anthozoa; order Scleractinia; family Dendrophylliidae; genus Dendrophyllia; species Dendrophyllia cribrosa. The sequence continues at coordinate 1,216,139 of JAJLRJ010000003.1, forward strand.
TGTTTCTTCTTCGTTCCCCGACATATTAAACTGAAAGAGGAAGCGAAAGCGCTTGAAAAATATCAACAGGCTGTTAAGAAAAACGACACAATGTCTGGAAAACGACAACTAAAAAGCTACGCGAAAAATTCTGTAGGAAGTCGGAAAGAAGTAAACTGAGACTAGTTCCCAGGATGGCGAAGAGAACGCCTTGTTGTTTTTATATCGATCCGCTTGAGCGTTTCTCGATTGTTTGGAAGGAAAATGGGCTGAAAATAGCCTAAAACGTTTCTCGAAATCTTGGTAATCAATAGAAATACCTGATTTAATTTAAATTTTAAGCAAATATTTCAGTATTGTGCGGGATTGTGCGGATTTTTTGAGTTGTGCGGAATTGTGCGGGTTTGACCGAATTGTGCGGTCCCGCACCCACGCACCCTGTCAGAATCCCTGTTTGAGGCTGTTGTTAGATATTTTGAGAGTAAGCCAGGTGGACTGAACCAGACGAGTTGAAACTACCGACACTTGCTCCAGAAAAAAGACGAGTCGAGCATCACCATTTTCAATGACGTTAAAAAAAAAGAAGAAACTCAAGAAACCACACAGTCTAGCCTAAAAACAATATTCAGACATAATATGACAGCACTGCATGATGGGAAAAAACTTACAGGAGATAGCCCAAAGGGCACTTTGATTTATTTATTTATTGAACTCCTTACCTTATACTAGCCTTATATACAGACATTCAGCTTATTACACACTTGGCCTCTTCCATTCTGAAGCAGTGATGGGTCCAGGCCACCCACCGTATATTCACTCCCCCCCCCCCCTCCTCCCTTAAAATGAAGTTGGGATCCACCATTATGAATTGCTACATGGTGTAACCAAATATAGTCACCACCACTGTCTGTGTAGGTCACATACAAATTGTTAATCTCTTGTGAACTTTGCTTGAAGTGATCCTTAAGCTGAATGATTTTGTTTTGAAAAGCTTATTTAAAGGGTTATTCCCATAATTCAACTTTATGATATTTTAGGGAAAGGACACATGCTGCATAAAATTACACTTGAGTGGCATGGAACATGTTAGGGCTGATTTACACGGTACAACTTTGTCCCATGCAACACGCTTACGACATACTTACCGCATGCGAACAACACAAATTGCTTTGTGTAAATCAACTCAAGTCATGTCATAAGCATGGTATAAGTGTGTCACATGCAACAAAGTTGTACCATACATGTAAATCGTTTTTGATAACCAGGTCAAATTTCATTTCACAAAAAAATGGTGTATGGCCTGTGATTGGCCTGTTTCTGTGAATTCATGCATGTTAAGGCTCTTTTAAAGAGACATTCATGTGTGACCAGCCCAAAGGATGTCTGTATGACAATATATATATATTACCCAACAATCATGAACATTGTAACTCACTCAGTTTTTTGTCATTGCAGAGAAATGTCAGTTATTTGCCGAAGGCAGGACCTGGAGGAAGATCCTCATTTAGTGGAGTAGTTGCAACTGTGTTTGGCAGTACTGGATTTTTAGGAAGATATGTCCTCAATAGATTGGGTAAAAATATACATACACATAAATCACATGAATATGAGTAGAACAATACCAGTTTTTTCTGACTCCATGAAGCTACAACTGCACATGATTAGCAGCTTATGAGGCTTGTTGGAGGCTTCTATGGTGGCCCAGTATTCTCATAAGAAAATTAGATGAAATATTTCAAGACATAGAAAAATACTGGCTGATTTCAATAAAAAATATAATATATAAATGGAAAATTCTCAAGGCAATTTTATTATTATTTTTTATCATATTGTTATTTTTTTTTAAAATTAAAAAAAAAATGAAACTAAAAAAAACATATTTTTATGCAAAAATAATAATAATAATAATAATAATAATAATAATAACTTGATAAGAAAACGACATGGAAAATCTAAGTGGAAAAATATCAATACTAAAATCATATTTAAAGGCATTTTGATTCTTACATGTTAATGAATTGGCCCATAAGGCCCATAAGGTCTGTACAATTGTTTATTGTCCGGCTCCGCCACCAGCCTCTGAACAACAAGTTCATGGGGTGTGGCTTCAGCTTTGCCTCGTTGTCCCATTGCGTCGATCCCCTCCTCTTTACTTGCATCTATCCCTCAAGTTCTTCCCAGGCTTGCTTGTTGACATCTCCTGGGAGGCATCGTTTCAGCATAAAACCAAGAAGATGAATATATATGTAAGCTTATTATGTAAACACAAAATGAGCACCTTTCTTGTTTGAACGAAGTGCTGGAATCCACGGCTGAGTGACCTCTCAAGCTTTAGGCCCAGTTCCCTGCCTCTATGCAATGTGGATTACCGCCATCAGCATGTATCTTGGGCTACGAGAAAAGCGGGCTGTCTCGCTAATTTTGAGTTGTAATTTGCAACATAAAAAGCAATTTTTGGTGGCCTTTTTCCCCTCTGCAATGAGGATGGGCTCAGTCGATCTTACACTATATTAATATAACTGTGAATTGGCAACTGATATACGGCATCATTGACTGTCGTGGCTTATGAAGTCAACTTAACCTAAACGTAGGCTTCTCCTCATTAGCGATGTCAGTGGAGGCTTTTAAGTAGTTACAGCAGTTACTGTTACCTCTTGAGAATTTATTTTAACATACATGTACTGCATTAAAAGATAGGGAGAACCCTACATCAATGTTATTGTAGTACTTTTTTTATCTGAGAAAAGCCTGATAAAGAAGCTTCAGTTTATGTACACTGTAAAAACACATCTTTAAGTCAAGTAGATGTTTCCTTTTAATACATTTTTCAGTGGTTAATAAAAACTGTCTCATCCAGCCACCGATTTTGACTTACACCTAACCTGTTCTCCCACTAGCTCCGTGAACGTAGTGATCTCTTCCTCTTTCGAACGAAGAGCAGTTTCTCTGCAAGTAACCGCATTTATTCCAAAGCTTCTGTGTGAACTTTGTACATGGGTTTTTTCTACTTGGTAGATTAGCCACAACAATTTTAAAAGTTTGTGGTCCCTTAGTATATACTTGGGGCATAATGGTATTATAGGACACTAATCCCACCTCACCAGATCTGACATCTCATCCCAACCACATCGGTGCAACCCTACTTTTGTCGAGGTTGTCATAAAAAAGTGCAAAACCGACCCTTTTCGGTAGACAGCCAAGCTCAAACCATTCTTAAAGTTCCTTGGAACCTAGCTTCCTGCCTCTCCAGATATTGCTAGCTGGAGATCATTATACTGTCTTGCATACCTTGCAAACACTGGGTTATCTCGTTGACATGCCAAAGATACTATTTTTAGTTTATTTCGATTATTTGACGATTCTTGCTACACTGGCATCCAAAACAAAAAAAAAGAAAGAAGGAAAGAAAGAAACCGTTATGGGTTATTTCTGCTTATGAGCCGATTTAATGTCACTTTAGTGAATCCAATCTTTTGCGATGAAATTCTTGCTCCATACATTTGTTCGCCTCCAACTCTTGAACAAAATGCTCTGACACATCAAGATTTTTGTCAGTTGTGTGGTTTTTAAACTCTCTCCAATTCCATAAACATTTTATTCTTCTGAATTTCGATATGATATGTTGTGACGTAAACGCATTATATTATAGTTTTTACTGTGGGGGAATTGTGTCCCCAGCTATTGTAGTCCCACAATTCGTGGCAGGGAAGTGCAACCCTTGGCTGCACTTTACCCCACAGTAAGGCTTAGCCCTTGGAGACAGGTCCGGAGAAATATCCATTCCAGGGTGGGTACCCACTGTCCCACCTGATCTGTACTCCCCCCAGGAGGGCACCCCTCTCCTGGTTCTCTAGCCTCCGTGGACTAGAGATATGGGCCTCACCCTACTGGAGACAGATCCGGACCCCGTCCAGGGTGGCTACCCCCGGTACCACCTGATCTGCTCTCCCCCAGGAGGGCACTCCTCTCCTGGTCCCTGGGGGGTTCCCTAGCAGCGCTTCCCTGCCACCCTGATTTTACCCATCACCTGTGCGTTGTTGTCCTTAATTACTATAGATACCAACCAGCCTGCCTCGAAAGAGGATCATTAAGTTCAAGTTTATTATTGGATAAACTGATGTTAATGAGACCTGAGACTATTGAACTAAGCCACTCACTGCCTGCATGTAACATATTATTCCATAGTCTACTCGTTAATTGTATGCCCTATTGTCACGCAAATCTCACAGAGTACAACAATTTCTGTACTTCTCCGTACTCTTTCAAGGCCCAAGTCCAAGCCTATTTTCTGTAATTTCTCAATGCCAAGGTCAAGCCTGATATTGATTTAGTTGCCTCATTTACAATGTATCTATCAGTTTCAAGGCAAAGTCCAATGTAAGGCAATCTTTATAAGATGTTATCAAACAAAGGTCCCAGTCAGTTCTGTCATATTTTTCCCTCGTGCTCTTACCTATAATGTAATAGCGCGTATCCCACTCAGTCATTCTTCCATCGCTTCGCACCGAGCATCGATAATTTCCCCTCCCATATCTGGTACCTTTGTCTTTTAAGTTTACCAGCCACATGGCTTTTTGTAGCAGAATTGTTTATTAATAAATATGGTGGCAGGGAAGTGCAACCCTTGGCTGCACTTTACCCCACAGTAAGGCTTAGCTCTTGGAGACAGGTCCGGAGAAATCCATTCCAGGGTGGGTACCCACGGTCCCACCTGATCTGTACTCCCCCCAGGAGGGCACCCCTCTCCTGGTTCCCTAGTTCCCCGTGACTAGGGATATGGGCCTCACCCTGTAAGGCTTAGCGCTTGGAGACAGGTCCGGAGAAATATCCATTCCAGGGTGGGTACCCACGGTCCCACCTGATCTGTACTCCCCCCAGGAGGGCACCCCTCTCCTGGTTCTCTAGTCTCCGTGGACTAGAGATATGGGCCTCACCCTACTGGAGACAGATCCGGACCCCGTCCAGGGTGGCTACCCCCGGTACCACCTGATCTGCTCTCCCCCCAGGAGGGCACTCCTCTCCTGGTCCCTGGGGGGTTCCCTAGCAGCGCTTCCCTGCCACTCTGATTTTACCCATCACCTGTGCGTTGTTGTCCTTAATTACTATAGATACCAACCAGCCTGCCTCGAAAGAGGATCATTAATCAGTGGTTAATAAAAACTGTCTGTTCCTGTATTTTTCCAGGGCGTGGTGGAAACCAGATTGTTGTCCCATATCGTGGAGATGAGCATGATTACAGGCACCTTAGGCTGATGGGAGATCTGGGACAGATTATGTTTTTTGTAAGTCTGTTAACTCAAAAGTGCCAAAAGTACAAATTCAAGAAAAATCCCAAAAATCATTTTGTAAAATATTGAAAAACAAATGGTACAATGCAAAAGTACTGCTGAAGAGGTTTCTGTCATGTGAATGGTCATGCCATAGGATTTAGTCAATAGACTCAAAAGTTAGATACACTACATGTCTTCATAATTGACTCTGGGAGTGAAAGGGTTAAATGTTTTCCAATGGACCTTGCTTTGGATAACAGTGAAGAGGGAACTCATACACAGCAAAATTAATGTTCTACAAATATTTTTGTGGTTTCCCTTCAAGTTGTGCTAATATTGTACAGTGATGTACCTCACTCTTTACACCAGTCTGGGATGTTTATATTTGAGTAAGACTTTCATGTATAATAATAACTTATTTCCCTTAGGATTATCACCTCAAGGATGCTGAGTCAGTGGCCAAACTAATGACACATTCCAACTGTGTTATTAATTTGATTGGAAGACAATATGAAACAAGGTACATGTATACCAACAGAATATACCTCAATTTGTATTTTTCTCTCTCTCTAGAATGCTATTTTCATACATGTACCATATTGTCTTTCCTATGGGTTTATAATGCTCATCCCCTGTGGAGTTCATAACCAAGTTAAATGCAATTTGTTTGGTGGGTTTTTTTAATCTTTACTGTATACTAAATGGTTGAAGCTAAATGCATTTTTTTTGCAGGAACTTTTCATTTGATGATGTCCATGCCACAGGTGCCAGAGTTATTGCCAAGGCTGCAAGAGAAGCTGGAGTCAAACGATTGATTCATGTCTCATCACTTAATGCCAACAAAGACAGCCCATCAAAGTTTCTACAGTCCAAGGTAAGCAGTTATCTACAACCGTGGTCACAATGTTTTGGGACACTTCAGTTTTTTATAACCTTTTCTTTGCACAAACTAAAAATGAGCGATAATAAATACTCACCCAAACCATCTTTCAACGTTTTTCCTCCACCCCACCAAGGTTGAAGTCCATAAAGTGTAGAAGATCTGTGAGACATGTTTGACTCCTGACACCCAACTCTGTTCAGGGGGGGGGGGGGGGGGGGGGGGGTATATATTTTATTTATGTATTATTAGGCAAAAATGAAGTGTCCCAAACATATTGGCCACAGTTGTAGTTGTTTTTGTTTTATTTTCTATAGTATACCATAAAATGCCTGTTATAAGCCCTGGGCTTATACAATTTTGTGAGGTTGTTTTGGCTGACAAGCAAAAAATATTGTGATAACTAAGCGTTGTTTTAGTTAAGTTGGTGCAAACTTTTGTAAAGAATTGCTGCTAAGGAACTGTGGTGTGCTTATATTAGGAGAAGGTACAAAGGAATAATGTTTTGTTACCAAACTGAAATTGATGGGCCTATAACCGGGTGGTGGGCTTATAAGCAGGGAAGGGTGGCTTATAACCGGCATTTCATGGTAGTTCTTTATTTCAATGTGAGTAATCCTGTGAGTACTTTAAAGCTTTTATCTAATTTGAGACAAAATTAAACTGTTTTGAAAGTTTTCTAACCAACCAAAAAAATTCAAACCACAGCATAACCACCCTTTTGTAACTTGTCTGGAGTTGACTTTTTTTCTTGTGGAAAAAGTATATGCAACATATAAACTCCCTTACTGTGACAGCCCATAATCTGCTTACCTTTTTATTGTTATATGTGACAGGCTCGGGGGGAGATTGCCGTAAGAGAAGAGTTTCCTGATGCTACCATAGTACGACCAGCAACATATTTTGGTCATGAGGATCACTTCTTGAACTACTATGCATGTAAGTTGTTGGGGGAACCAAATACATGTAAAGATGAAGTGAACCATTAAACATCCAAGCAACAACAACATCAACAAACTTAATTTACCATGAACACTGGCAAATAATCTGTGCTCAAATTTATGCCTGGATTCAACTGTATGATTTTCCTCAGTGGCACAAATACTTTTTATAAACTTTGTTTTAGTAATGGACATTTAATTGCTAGCACAGTTTAAACAAAATGATATTATTATTATTGTACTGATGTTATTGTATTTTCAGATCTCAGGAAACTTCCCTTTGGTATTCCACTCATTGACGGAGGCATGAAGACAACTAAAGTTCCTGTCTATGTAAGTACAGTGTATAATTTATTTCCTAACTACATGACTGTATTGACTGATGAAGAAGTTGAATAAGGAGATCTCTAGTGTAACATCCATGTAGCATTTGATGGAAATGTCTTTACAAGATAAATGGCCCATGAAGTAACTAAGAGTATTATTCCCCTCCCCCCGCCCCGGATGCTAGTCCATCATCATCATCTTTATTTAAAAACATGGTAAATACATCAGGCATTAACAATTTAATATAAAACTACAACTTGATATGAAACTATGTATATAAATTAATCTTCTATAATTTTAAAAAAATAGCTAACTATTAAAGAAAAATAAACTAAAGCACTATATTTGCTGGCTCCCATTTATACACCTGTGTTCATGAACTGAAGAGAGACAATGTGGAAAAAGACTGTTGCCTAAGGAAAGGACACAATGGCAGAGACCAGCGCTCAGACTATAGACCTTTAAGTGGAGGCCCACTAGACCATCGCACATTCACTTGTCAACTTAATTCTTGTTAACTGTGCGCAATTTTATTTTTACATTGCCAGGTTGCTGATGTAGCCCAGGCTATAGTTAATGCCATACATGAAGATGAAAGCATTGGACAGACATTTGAACTTGTTGGGTAAATTCTCTATCACTATCATATGATAAACGTTGAAAAGCCTTAATTCTCATGCTTAAAATAGGAAAAAAATGTCAAATCTCTTGATATGTAACACCCAAAATGCCAGGAGATGCAGTAAAAAAACTATGCTTCCTGTAAACATCTCCTATTTCCTAAACCTCTGTCACAAGGGAGGAAACAGGAAATAAATGACTGTGCCTCCAAACCTTCCTGGGCAACCAACTCTGTTTAGCAACCACCTTTCTTAAGTAATTTTTCAGTCGTCACTATAATATATTCAAAGCCATTGTTTAATAATGACCACCTTTAGATTAGGAAAACATGGTCGTAATTAGAGCTGATCGCTTACCAGAGCTTTTAATTACAGTGTTTTAACAAGTATTTTAGTAAACAAGGTTTTGCGAAGGTGGTCGCTGGGGGGAGCTGGTCACAGCAATAAGAGCTTCAACCATATTTCAAAGAATTTTCAGCACAGTCATATAGCCAGCACAGCCAACCAAATTTGTCCTTCATTCTTTTTAAACGAATGACCAAAGATAGTTCCTATTACCGGAGTTCTGGTAGACTGTTAGCAGTTCCTCTCTGGATAGTCGAGCGGGTGAGCAAATACACGATTGGCGATCTGAGCTGCGAGCAAGCGAAAGTAATGCGAACCAAGGAGGCTCTGGCTCGTTCCCTCGCTCCAGTCTCACTGAGCTTGTTTTCGTGATGAGCTCGCCCACTCGATTGACTTAAAAGGGACAGCTGGCAGTCTAAATAAATAAATAAATAAATCGACTTTGTTTAACGAGGGTAACACTTAACAGTCTCCCGAGAGACTGACAGACCTGTGGCCCTCGAATTCCAAATCGAATTGGAATTTGGAAATGTTGGTTTTTGTGGAGGGAGAAAAACCGAAGTACCCGGAGAAAACCCCTCGGGGCAAGGACGAGAACCAACAACAAACTCAACCCACATATGATGCCGGGGCTGGGAATTGAACCCAGGCCACATTGCTGAGAGGCGAGTGCTCTCACCACTGCACCATCCCTGCTCTAGGGTTCTAGATAATGGACTGCAATCGTGTCAATATCATTTTACTGGCAATTTCCAACTTTTGCTCTGCTTGCGTCCAGTGGCAGCCTGCTATTTTGCACCCAGCCCACTCCTTTTTAAATGTTAAAAAAAATGTGCACCCTCGTTTTAATTTCATGAAAAGATACTTGCTTTGTCTTAACAGTATGTATGCTTATTTTTTTTTAGCCCAGAGGAATATTATTTATTTGATATTTTGGATTACATATACCGATTGATGAGGAGAGAATTGCCACACTACACTGTACCAAGAAGTATCTACAAGTAAGATTCTAGATAAATATGAATGATTGATGATCTAGTGACAAAATTAGATAATAACACTATATATGTGAAGAAGCTTGGAACGGAGCACAGATTTTAGGAGTTAGGCTTTAAATAGGGTACAAAAAAATCAAATGTTTTAGCTCTGGGAGGTGCAACCGTGCAACCGCACCCATAATTCCTTAGTTAACAGCTTGATCTGAATGCTTGGACCTGTTTTGCTTTGCAGTCTTGTAGCCTGGGCTTTGGAGTATAACATTTGGACCCCTCGCCTCACCAGAGACATGCTGTACAGGGTAAGAACTTGATCAGTTGCGATCAGAGTTACAATTTTTTCTTCTTCAGAATTTCCTTGAAAGGACTGAAGTGAGGCAGGGCCAACTCCTCAGATATTGTGTTCGCCATAAAAAGGTGTCCACCTCAAAAAGGTGCCCCCCTTAGCAAGAGTGTCTGCCTTAGAAAAGTGTCCTTCTTAGCGAGGTGTCTGTCTTCAAAAGGTGTCCTGTTAGAGATGTATTTGAAAAGGTGTCCTCCTTAGATAAGTGTCTGCCATAATAAGGTGTAATAAGTTGACCGTTTCCACCGCGCACCTATGTAAACAAAGTTGTTTTTCTTCGCAGGAATTCATGAATGATCAGGTTACACCCGGTTTGCCTGGTTTGGAAGATCTTGGAGTGGATCCTGCTACCCTCGAAACGATCGCCATATCAGTTTTACGACGTCACAGGCAGTCTTTCTTCTGGGATGAATCGATTGACAGTGATGCGCCTTGTCGACCAACCAGTTCTTACGCCTCATAACTGAATGATTAACTTCCCTTGCTAGAGAAAAACTTTAATTGTACATAATAACTTTAAAACTGGCGCATCTTGAATTGCCCTTTAAATTGTTTTTCGATCGCTCGGTGTGTTCATGGATTGGGCATTTATGAACAGCAAAATGTTTGGCTGTCTGTTCTTTCAAGAAGTAATTGTTGTTGTAAAGTTAAGCTGTGAAAGTAAATTAGTCGTACTAAAACTTGAGATATTAGCATATTGCAATGAAGAGTTTTGTCATAAGATGTGGAATAAAGAAAAATCTTATTTTAATGATAAACGTCGATAGGCGATAACGTCTCCTGATGAAAGTTAGTACAAACAATACTTTATTACAGTCAAATCACTTGGTCTCTGGGAATCGAAAACTTCAAATAATCTCCACATTCGTAAAGCATGCATCCCCATAATACGGACATCTCCTTATCAGTGGCTGATCTCGGGGAGGTACCCGGGGAGTCCCCCCCACCCCACCCCCCCTGAAAAAATTGGCCAATTTTTTTCCAACACCACCACCGCCCCCCCCCCCCCCCCCCCCCCCCCCCCCCCCACCCCCCACTTGTCATTTAAATTTGAATTTCTAACCAATATCACCACCATTCCTTCAACAGTGAAAGCTTGCAATTTTCTATGATCAAGAGAAAATTATCTCTGCTTTGTCTTTGAACGTCTTCGGAAGATAGTATGTGCGACTTGTGCTGTGATATCTGAAAATCGTGAAAAAATAACGAATGGAACAAGTTAAGTTGCCCGACAGACCGCTTGCTATTCAAATTGCCCAAAAATTCCAAGGGAGCTGATTACCAATGAGAAAGCGCCATAAGCACGGAGTTCACACCCTTTAGTTTAGTATGCAAAGGTATAAGAAGGACAAAACATGTTGTTTGTCGTGTTTTAACGCTTGAAACTTCTGATCGTGAGTTTCGCTGGAGTTCCGCCGGCTGTACAATCATCTTGGGTAAGACGGGGGAGGGGGGACGGGACGGAGTGGTTCCGTGATGTTCCCCTCTTTTTCTTTTTTTTCTTCACCCACCCCATCCCACCCAGTACCATCCTTACCGTCTTTTGTTCTATGGACCCACTTCATAATTGTTCTAAGTGACTGGAACAATAATCTTCAATTATTTCCCATTCTTAATCAGCGATCCGTGGAACAAAGGGCAGTTTGGATAGTTTACTATTTTTGGAATCCTCTCCCTCCCCTCCAAGAAAAAAAAAAAGATCAGATCACGAATCTCAAAAATCCGGATTTGTATTTGATCTGATGAATCTCACCGGAATTAATATGCCGGATTTAACGCATTCATAATCCTTTTTTAATTTCAGTAAAATAAAAACCTCGCAAAATCGACGCAGACTGAATGTACATTACACTCTGTTTTAAGGAAGAAAACAAATGTTCTTCTAAATATTTTTGTCAGATGGAAAATCAAAAACAAACCTTTTCGTGCACATTACAAATAATAGTTCCATGCAGTTGATATTAAATTTAAACAGTTTTGGAAAAACAGCTGTTTTGGAGCATATGCATTGAAAATTTTTCTCAGCAATACTTGTCATGAATAAAGACGGCTGCAAATTTTAATAGTACATGTGAACATAAACCGGTAAAAAAATAATCGAAGAACACGCTTCGCGAAGAGTCTATTTGAGTTTTGGAGTAGGATCACATAGGCTTTATCCAAGATAATAAATAATGGCAAATGTTAATGTTGAAAAATGCCAAAAAGTAGAAATTTTTCAGACGTGAAAGTGAAATGTCATTAGTTTTTGGCACTTTTCAACATGAACATTTTCCATTATTTATTGTCTCAAGCGCCACGCAGTTTTTTTGAACTATTTTTATTCAACTACTATTATATTCGAGATACTTTATTGACATTAAATCACCGATAAACGCGGAACAAGTGTTATTTCCTGGTGTCGTGTAAGCTCTTGTTTGTGAACTATTGTGTTGTATCGTAGGTATTGTTCGTTGTCTACTGAACCTTTTTCCTTTATTCATTTTTAATTTGGTGATCGCAACATCCCTTTAATCCATTACAGCTTTAATGCGCGCTATTTTTAATTCTCCAAAACAGCTGACTTTGTTTAATTATCATGCTTTGATATATTACATGACAACCACAGCTTAGTAAAGGGATAATTAAAACCTCAATAAACGTTAAATTCTGAGCTCAATTCAGCTCAACTTAAGAAAACTTGCAAGCGTTTTTCTGTCTGTGTCACTTAAGACCATGTTCAACCAAAACAACTCAGCGATAAACGCAACAAACTTGGCAACCCAACCGCTTCACGCAGAATACTGCCGTCGATTCCAGGACGAACGTTATTTCACGGCGAACTACCTTACCACTCTGGTCTCGATAATTCTCAACTTGTTAAGCTGTCCTTTTATCATTCTGTTGAACGTGTTGGTCATAATGGCGGTTAAAACAAAACAAAGACTCCAGAGCATGTACAACACACTGCTTGCCTGCTTGGCGGGAACTGATCTGCTCGTAGGAACAGTCACTCAGCCTACATTTATTGCAGTTGAGATTTTTGCCATCACTGGTGGTTCAGTGGCTACATATTGTAGCATCTTTGAGAATATTTTAAGGCCGTTATTTTTTCTCTCCATATTACCTTCTCTTTTTCATCTTACTTTAATAAGCATTGAGCGTTATATCGCCATTAAATATGCCCTGCAGTATTTCGACATTGTAACAAAATTTCGGCTGGCGAAGGCGGTTATGTTTAGTTGGTTTCTAGCCGTAGTTTATACTCTTTTTAGATTTTTGAAAGTTAATTTTATCGCTAATGCTGCTCTTCCGTTTTTGCTAATTGTGTGTCTGTTAGCAATGACGTACTGTCATTTCTCAGTTTTTTTAACCACTAGACGTCACCAAAAGCAAATCAGAGCTGAACAAATTTCGGGAGAAGCTGCTGCAAAGTTCCTGGAAGAGAAGAAGGCCTGGAAAACGACCAGCATTATTATCGGTTTTGTTTTTCTATCTTATTTATTAGGACTAGTACCCGATTTAGCGCTAATGTTTGGCTTTTTTTCTCAACAATCAAGTAATATATATGTACTTCTGGCGCAACATTACGTATTCTGGTCTCATGCTAAATTCACTTTGTGACCCAATAATTTATTGCTGGCGAAGTAAAGAGATTCGTAAAGTAATGATTGCTTTATTCAAGAAAGAGAATCAGAACTGACTAAGAAGATGTGCAAAAAAACATGGTTAGTCTGCAAATAAGTACTGTTAGTAATGCAGAAGTTAAACGATCCATCATGGCTAAACATCTGAAACTTGGCACCACGGCAAAATACAAAAATCACTGGCCTAGTCTAAAAATTGCTTGTTTGTGCTCTTCCTAGAAACTTTAAGGTGAATTCTCATAGATAGTGGTAAAATGATTTGAAAAGTGCACACATCTGATTAAACTAATTTCTATTCTTCCGATACAATCATCTGTAATGCAATACCACTACTCGAGGAAATTCCAGTTACTTTGACTTATTAACAAAACCAAATTTTCATTTTAATAATGCTCCTCATGATTTAGAAAGCTAATAATGTTCTCTCTTTGATCTGAACTGTACTTCCTAGTTAATTAAAATCTGTGATAAACATAAAAGGTACTCTGTGACAAGAACACACAAAATAGCATCACCTGCACCTACAATGGTACAACACTGGGCCTACAATGGCACAACACTGGGAATATGTCTGTTTTATAAGTTATTGACTCCAAACAATTCAGAGTTCAGGGGTTTCACGTTTGCATTAATTCTGGCAAAGGAAAGCCGCTAAGATTGACTTGAAACATTCATCATTAAATCCAGAAACTTTGTCACTTCTTTCCACACTCTCATGTAAAACAGACCAGAATTGGGCAGCTGTTTTCTGTTGCTTGTTAAAGACACTCATCTTGGGAGAAGACCAGGCACAGTTTTTGATTCCAATATCCTCCTTAAACGAGAGTGTGTTCAGTTGATAACACATCAAAGTAAACTGGATTCCATCCGTAATCACACACTTTGTGACAAGTGGCTTCTCCAGATGTTCCCCCATCTGGACTCCACGATCCATTGCCAAGGCAACCAGTGAGCTGAACATGCTCATAATGCCAAAAGCTTGTTGCTGGTCATAAGTCAAGTTGAAAGTGTTTGTTAAAAACAACATATGATTGTAAGGGTACTTGTTTAAGGCACTGTTCTGGAAGCCTGGGTTGTTCCGCAGATGGACGATTGGATGTCGGTAGGCACCAAGACTGTAGTTATCAAAGGGCCCCGGTAATTCCTCTAAAGATGTTCTTTTAATATCTGTTAGTACAAAGATAATAAAACTTGCATGAAACTTGACTCTGCTTTATTCTACTTCTTGTTAATATAGCAGTAGATTCCTGATGACTTGAACAGAAGCACAGCCCATCATACATTTAAACGCCACACGACCCCTCAAGCATACTACATACTACTACTACTACTACTACTACTACTACTACTACTACTACTACTACTACTACTACTACTACTACTACTACTACTACTACTACTACTACTTCTAATTGGTAAAAATTATGATGCCTTTCCCAGTGTATCTTTATCTTGGGTTCAAGATCGAGAGAGCAGTCATTCAAAAGTTATTACGAACACCACCTTTTTACAGTCAAATTACTTAGTCTCTGAGAATAAAAAACTTCATATAATCTGTACATTCGTAATGCTTGCCTCCCCAGAATATAGACATCTCCTTATGAGTGGGGGACCCGGAGTGTCTCCCCCCCCCCCCCCCCCCCCCACCATCTTGGAAAAATATTAATCCCGAAGGGTCGAAGAATTTCGAAGAATTTTTTCACTACTAACATTTTGCCCCCCTACCCCGCCCCTTATATACGTCTGAATTGACTATGATAATCATATAGAATCTTGAAAAACAAATAAATAAATAGCGGACGAAACGAGATAAGAGTGTCCGACAGACCGCTTGCAAGATTAACTTTTTTCGAATCCTATCCCTTCCCCCCAAAAAAGGCTCTGACGAAGAATCCCAAAAATCCGTATGAAGATTCGATCAACTGAATCTATACGCTGGAGTCAATGCTTTGATAATCCTTTTTTTTATTTTAGTCAAATAAAAACCCCGCAAAATCCGTTCTTGTATTTCGATTATCCACTCTGCCTGAATGAACATAACTGTTCCAAACAAGAAAAGAAATGTTCTTCTAAATGTTTTCGTCAGAAGAAAAAGTCGAAAACAAATTTTCGTGCACTTTACTTATAATAGTTTCAAGTAGTTTCTACGTGTTCTTAGCTCAGTATGTGCATATATTATATATATATTCTATTTTGCTCGCAATTATGTTCTTATGTACTGTCAGTAATATCAAGTATCAGTTGTTTAATCTGTTAATTTAGTTAGCCGGTAAAAAATAATCGAAGAATACACTTCACGAAGAGTGTATTTGACTTTTGAAGTAGGATCACATAGGCTATATCCGAGATACATTTTTTGACATTAAATATGGTGTCGCGGAAGCTCTTGTTTGTGAATTAATGTGTTGTATCGTAGGTATTGTTCGTTGTCTACTGAACCTTCTGTTTTTATTCATTTGGTGATCGCAACAGCCCTATAATCCATTACAGCCTTAATGCGCGCTACTTTTAATTCTCCAAAACCGATGACATTTTTCAATTATCGCTTTATTATAACCCATGACAACCACGGCAGCTTAGTAAAGGAGTACTTTCTGAGCTCAATTCAGCTCAACTTCCATTTCTTAATATCGCATAGAATTAAACTTCTACAACTTGCAAACGTTCTTCTCTCACTCAAGACCATGTTCAACCAAAACAACTCAGCGATAAACGCAACAAACTTGGCAACCCAACCGCTTCACGCAGAATACTGCCGTCGATTCCAGGACGAACGTTATTTCACGGCGAACTATCTTACCACTCTGGTCTCGATAATTCTCAACTTGTTAAGCTGTCCTATTATCATTCTGTTGAACGTGTTGGTCATTATCGGGCGGTTAAAACAAAACAGAGACTCCAGAGCATGTACAACACACTGCTTGCCTGCTTGTCGGGAACTGATCTGCTCGTAGGAACAGTCACTCAGCCTACATTTATTGCAGTTGAGATTTTTGCCATCACTGGTGGTTCAGTGGCTACATATTGTAGCATCTTTGAGAATATTTTAATGCCGTTATTTTCTCTATCCATATAACCTTCTCTTTTTCATCTTACTTTAATAAGCATTGAGCGTTATATCGCGATAAAATATGCCCTGCAGTATTTCGACATTGTAACAAAATTTCGGCTGGCGAAAGCAGTTATGTTTAGTTGGTTTCTAGCCGTAGTTTATACTCTTTTCATTAGATTTTTGAAAATTAATTTTATCGCTGCTAATGCCGCTCGTCTGTTTTTGCTAATTTTGTGTCTGTTAGCAATGACGTACTGTCATTGCTCAGTTTTTATAACCACTAGACGCGTCACCAAAAGCAAATCAGAGCTGAACAAATTTCGGGAGAAGCTGCTGCAAAATTCCTTAAAGGAAAGAAAGCTTGGATAACGACCAGCATTATTATCGGTTTTGTTTTTCTCTCTTATTCATTAGCAATAGTACCCAATTTGGCGCTAATGTTTGGCTTACTGACTCAACAATCAAGTAATATATATTTCTGGCGCAACATGAAGTATTCTGGTCTCATGCTAAATTCACTTTGTAACCCAATAATTTATTGCTGGAGAAGTAAAAAGATTCATAAAGTAATGATTGCATTTTTTAGGTAGGAGATCTGGAATTAGAACTGACTAAGTAATGCAATACCACAAATGGAGGAAATTCCAGTTGAATTTATTAACAAAACCAGTGACCGAATTTTCTTTTTAATGCTTCTCATGATTTAGAAAGCTAACAATGTTCTCTCTTTGACCTAAACTGTACTTCCTAGTCAATAAAAATCTGTGATAAACTTAAAAGGTACTCTGTGACAAGAACACACAAAATAGCGTCCCCTGTGCCTACAATGGTACAACACTGGGCCTACAATGGCACAACACTGGGAATATGTCTGTTTTATAAGTTATTGACTCCAAACAATTCAGAGTTCAGGGGTTTCACGTTTGCATTAATTCTGGCAAAGAAAAGCTAAGATTGACTTGAAACAAGTTCATTCTTTCCACACTCTCATGTACATATACCGGTTGACGAGGAGAGAATTGCAACACTACACTGCACCAAGAAGTATATACAAGTAAGATTCTACATTAATATCGATGATTGATGATCTACTGACAAAATTACATAATAACCGTAGATATGCGAAGAAGCTTGGAATAGAGCACAGATTTTAGGAGTTAGGCTTTAAATAGGGTGCAAAACAAAAAATCAAATGTTTTAGCTCTGGGTGGTGCAACCGTGCAACCGCACCCATAATTCCTTAGTTAACAGCTTGATCTGAATGCTTGGACCTGTTTTGCTTTGCAGTCTTGTAGCCTGGGCTTTGGAGAATAACATTTGGACCCCTCGCCTCACCAGAGACATGCTATACAGGGTAAGAACTTGATCAGTTGCGATCACAGAGTTTCAATTTTTTCTTCTTCAGCAATTCCTAGAAAGGACTGAAGTGAGGCTGGGCCAACTCCTCAGATATTGTGTTCGCCATAAAAAGGTGTCCACCTCAAAAAGGTGCCCTCCTTAGCACGAGTGTCTGCCTTAGATAAGTATCCTTCTTAGCGAGGTGTCTGTCTTCAAAAGGTGTCCTTCTTAGAGATGTATTTGAAAAGGTGTCCTCCTTAGATAAGTGTCTGCCATAATAAGGTGTAATAAGTTGACCGTTTCCACCGCGCACCTATGTAAACAAAGTTGTTTTTCTTCATAGGAATCCATGAATGATCAGGTTACACCCGGTTTGCCTGGTTTGGAAGATCTTGGAGTGGATCCTGCTACCCTCGAAACGATCGCCATATCAGTTTTACGACGTCACAGGCAGTCTTTCTTCTGGGATGAATCGATTGACAGTGATGCGCCTTGTCGACCAACCAGTTCTTACGCCTCATAACTGAATGATTAACTTCCCTTGCTAGAGAAAAACTTTAATTGTACATAATAACTTTAAAACTGGCGCATCTTGAATTGCCCTTTAAATTGTTTTTCGATCGCTCGGTGTGTTCATGGATTGGGCATTTATGAACAGCAAAATGTTCGGCTGTCTCAGTCTTTCAAGAAGTAATTGATGTTGTAAAGTTAAGCTGTGAAAGTAAATTAGTCGTACTAAAACTTGAGATATTAGCATATTGCAATGAAGAGTTTTGTCATAAGATGTGGAATAAAGAAAAATCTTATTTTTAATGATAAACGTCGATAGGCGATAACGTCTCCTGATGAAAGTTAGTACAAACAATACTTTATTACAGTCAAATCACTTGGTCTCTGGGAATCGAAAACTTCAAATAATCGTCACAGTCGTAAAGCATGCATCCTCATAATACGGACATCTCCTTATCAGCGGCTGATCTCGGGGAGGTACCCAGGGAGCCCCCCCAGCCCCCCCGTTCACTTCCTAACACATTGCCCCCCCCCCCCCCCCCCCATCCCTTATTCCTTCCCTTATACTTATCTGAATTTTCTATGATTAAGAGAAAATTATCTCTGCTTTGTCTTTGAATGTCCTCGGAAGATAATATGTGCGACTTGTGCTATGATATCTGAAAATCGTGAAAAAATAACGGATGGAACGAGTTAAGTTGCCCGACAGACCGCTTGCCAGATGTACTTTTTTGCAATCCTTCCCCCCCCCCCCCCCCCCCTCCCCCCACCCCCCCAAAAAAAGATCAGATCACGAATCTTAAAAATCCGGATTTGTATGAACATCACCGGAATATGCCGGATTCAACGCATTCATAATCCTTTTTTAATTTTAGTAAATAAAAACCCCGCAAAATCAACGCAGCAAGAATGTACATTACACTCTGTTTTAGGAAGAAAACAAATGTTCTTCTAAATATTTTTGTCAGAAGGAAAATCAAAAACAAACCTTTTCGTGCACTTTACAAATAATAGTTCCATGCAATTGATATTAAATTTAAACAGTTTTGGAAAAACAGCTGTTTTGGAGCATATGCATTGAAAATTTTTCTCAGTAATATTGTCATGAATGAAGACTGCTACAAGTTTTTAATAGTATATGTGAACATAAACCGGTAAAAAAAAAATCGAAGAATACACTTCGCGAAGAGCCTATTTGACTTTTAAAGTAAGATCACATAGGCCATATCCGAGATAATAAATAATGGAAATGTTAATGTTGAAAAGTGCCAAAAATTAGAAATTTTCCAGACGTTTCGGGCTTAGCCGTTCTTCAGTGAAATGTCATTTAGTTTTGGCACTTTTTAACATGAACATTTTCCATTATTTATTGTGTCACAAGCGCCACGCAGTTTTTTTTAACTATTTTTGTTCAACAACTATGCCTATATTCGAGATACTTTATTGACATTAAATCACCGATAAACGCGGAACAAGTGTTATTTCCTGGTGTCGTGGAAGCTCTTGTTTGTGAACTATTGTGTTGTATCGTAGGTATTGTTCGTTGTCTACTGAACCTTTTGATTTTATTCATTTGGTGATCGCAACATCCCTATAATCCAGTACAGCTTTAATGCGCGCTATTTTTAATTCTCCAAAACAGCTGACTTTTTAATTATCATGCTTTCATATATTACATGACAACCACAGCTTAGTAAAGGGATAATTAGAACCTCAATGAACGTTAACTGAATTCTGAGCTCAATTCAAGAAAACTTGTACAACTTGCAAGTGTTTTTCTGTCTGTGTCACTTAAGACCATGTTCAACCAAAACAACTCAGCGATAAACGCAACAAACTCGGCAACCCAACTTCACGCGGAATACTGCCGTCGATTTCAGGACGAACGTTATTTCACGGCGAACTACCTTACCACTCTGGTCTCGATAATTCTCAACTTGTTAAGCTGTCCTATTATCATTCTGTTGAACGTGTTGGTCATAATGGCGGTTAAAACAAAACAGAGACTCCAGAGCATGTACAACACACTGCTTGCCTGCTTGTCGGGAACTGATCTGCTCGTAGGAACAGTCACTCAGCCTACATTTATTGCAGTTGAGATTTTTGCCATCACTGGTGGTTCAGTGGCTACATATTGTAGCATCTTTGAGAATATTTTAGGGCCGTTATTTTTTCTCTCCATATTACCTTCTCTTTTACATCTTACTTTAATAAGCATTGAGCGTTACATCGCGATAAAATATGCCCTGCAGTATTTCGACATTGTAACAAAATTTCGGCTGGCGAAAGCGGTTATGTTTAGTTGGTTTTTAGCCGTGGCCTTTACTCTTTTAAGATTTTTGAAAGTTAATTTTATCGCTTATACCGCTCTTCCGTTTTTGGTAATTGTGTGTCTGTTAGCAATGACGTACTGTCATTTCTCAGTTTTTTTAACCACTAGACGTCACCAAAAGCAAATCAGAGCTGAACAAACTTCGGGAGAAGCTGCTGCAAAGTTCCTGGAAGAGAAGAAAGCCTGGATAACGACCAGCATTATTATCGGTTTCGTTTTTCTATCTTTTTTTTTAGGAGTAGTACCCAAATTTGCGCTAATGTTCGGCTTCCTGACTCAAGAATCACGTAATTTTCACTTCTGGCGCAACATTACGTATTCTGGTCTCATGCTAAATTCACTTTGTAACCCAATAATTT
Source organism: Dendrophyllia cribrosa (assembly GCA_024195265.1). Lineage (NCBI taxonomy): Eukaryota > Metazoa > Cnidaria > Anthozoa > Scleractinia > Dendrophylliidae > Dendrophyllia > Dendrophyllia cribrosa. Next base: position 1,237,056 of record JAJLRJ010000003.1, read on the forward strand.
ATTGCTGGCGAAGTAAAGAGATTCGTAAAGTAATGATTGCTTTTTTCAAGAAAGAGAATCAGAACTAACTAAGAAGATGTGCAAAAAAACATGGTTAGTCTGCAAATAAGTACTGTTAGTAATGCAGAAGTTAAACGATCCATCATGGCTAAACATCTGAAACTTGGCACCACTGCGGCAAAATACGAAAATCAGACCTTGGCTAAAAATTGCTTGTTTGTGCTCTTCCTAGAAACTTTAAGGTGAATTCTCATAGTTGTGAGTGAGTGGCCTTCATCTGCTTCTCATGATTTAGAAAGCTAATAATGTCCTCTCTTTGACCTAAACTGTACTTCCTAGTCAATTAAAATCTGTGATAAGGTACATATGTACTCTGTGACAAGAACACACAAAATAGCATCACCTGCACCTACAATGGTACAACACTGGGCCTACAATGGCACAACACTGAGAATATGTCTGTTTTATAAGTTATTGACTCCAAACCATTCAGAGTTTAGGGGTTTCACGTTTGCATTAATTCTGGCAAAGGAAAGCCGCTAAGATTGACTTGAAACATTCATCATTAAATCCAGAAACTTTGTCACTTCTTTCCACATTCTCATGTAAAACAGACCAGAATTGGGCAGCTGTTTTCTGTTGCTTGCTAAAGACACTCATCTTGGGAGGCGGAACCAGGCACAGTTTTTGATTCCAATATCCTCCTTAAACGAGAGTATGTTCAGTTCATAACACATCAAAGTAAGCTGGATTACATCTGAAATCATACACTTTGTGACAAGTGGCTTCTCGAGATGCTCCCCCATCTGGACTCCACGATCCATTGCCAAGGCAACCAGCGAGCTGAACATGCTCATAATGCCAAAAGCTTGCTGCTGTTCGTCAGTCAAGTTGAAAGTGTTTGTTAAAAAAGCTTAAAAACAACTTGTGATTGTAAGGGTATTTGTTTAAGGCACTGTTCTGGAAGCCTGGGATGTTTCGCAGATGGACGATTGGATGTCGGTAGGCACCAAGACTGTAGTTATCAAAGGGCCCCGGTAATTCCTGTAAAAATGTTCTTTTAATATCTGTTAGTACAAAGATAATAAAACTTGCATGAAACTTGACTCTGCTTTATTCTACTTCTTATTAATACAGCAGTAGATTGCTGATGATTTGAACAGGAGCACAGCCCATCATACATTTACAGTGCGGCGCCCAAAAGTGTGACCACTTTTAATTAATTCGCATTCTTTCGTGCAATTATCCAATCAAATGAGAGCACTTTTAATTTATGCGCATTCTTTCGTGCAACAGCCAATAAGAATTCAGAAGCCGAAGAAGACTGAACCAAAACAACTCAAATGAACAAGCGATGATGCGGGAACGTAAAAGACATCTGTTTCAAGAATGCTTCAGGGCCTTTACCTTAACGATCTTTCAAGTCAAGTTTTCCGTTTCTAACTTTGAAATTCTACGCTAGACTAAATTTGTAACTCCACCGCGATTTTGTTATGAAGAATTTCATGCCACTGCTCAGATCAGATGGTCGACGATAAAGCTGAATAAAGTAAGTCCTACAGCCGATATAACGATGTCTTTGCTTATTTCCACATGAAATTTAGGCAAGATTGCCGTTTATAGAAGTGACACAATTGAGCGTGCTAACAGATGCGGGTCACTGCAGCGACTACAAATTGTCGCTCAAAATATAAAGTGTTTTTTCCCTGAACAAAATCCCTAAACGAAATACAAACCTTACCTTAGTGTACCCAGTCTAGTCGATATTCGGCGAGTCCCAGTGGTGGATAATTGTTACGTACAAACGTCTTCCAACTGAGCACGAGTGAAACAACAAGTTCAGGGCATTTCCCGAGAATCTGATTCTGCTGATTCTACTAATTTGACAATAGCTATTGAAATCATCAAGTTCGCAGTTTTCAGAGGGCTTATAAATTTTGCTTTTAGTCGTGACAGATAGCATTTGTAACTTCCGAACATGAAAAGATATATGATCCATGCCCAGGTCTGTAAAACCTGGCGAAGTATCAGGTGTGGAGTTGTGTTTGTGGATAGCTTTTTAAAGATGTGAGATCTGGTCGCAAATGGGCATTTTGCAAATTCTTCAACAGCATGGTCCTCAATGAAAGATGAAAAAAGTTTCTTTTTATTTGACGTAGAATTTGAAGAACATTGTTTTCGAATAGCGAAACACCGAGTGTTATGAATCAGCTCTAATTCAGTGGCTGTAACTCCGCCGAGATCGCGCGGCGGTTTCGCGTTACTATAGAGAAAAATAGCCAAACATAAGGAACATAAATACACAATTACCTCAGGATAGTTTTGAATTATTACACCAATGATACTTGTAGGAGAAATAAATATTAGCAATTATGTTCTTCTGGCCATGGAAAATGTGTTCTTACAGCCGATTAAATTGATACGTCGCCTGGCCGAACGTTTACCGTTTACTACAGCAGGTAAGCGATGTCGATTTGCCAAAATTTGACCTTGAACATTTTGCATTTCGGTGTTATTTTCGAGGCCGAAAACGCCAAAGTTCAGCTGGAAAAGCGTCCAAAAATGGTATTCATGAAAGAGCAATTTTGTCTTCGTAACATGTTGCCTTGATTTTGTTCTTGCGGTTGGCTGTAACTATCTTCGCCTTCTGATTGAATAACCTGCACGAAAGAATGCGAATTAATTAAAAGTATTCTCGCATGATTGGATAATCGGCACAAAAGAATGCGAATTAATTAAAAGTGGTCACACTTTTGGGCGCCGCACTGTAAAGGCCACACGACCCCTCAAGCATGTATTGCTTTAATTACTGATCGTGTTTAAATAAAGGATCTACTACTACTACTACCACCACCACCACCTCCCACCACCACCACCACGACTACTACTACTACTACTACTACTACTACTACTACTACTACTACTACTACCACTACCACTACCACTACCACTGCCACTGCCACTGCCACTGCCACTGCCACTGCCACTGCCACTGCCACTGCCACTGCCACTGCCACTGCCACTGCCACTGCCACTGCCACTGCCACTGCCACTGCCACTGCCACTGCCACTGCCACTGCCACTGCCACTGCCACTGCTGCTGCTGCTGCTGCTGCTACTACTACTACTACTGCTACTACTGCTATCGTGGCACTGGTTATAAAGCTGGCTTGCCACAGAGACTCAGTTGAGCTCCTTAAGAAGTGGCCTGACTTTGACTGTGATTAACTGGTTATGTCGCCCTCAATCTTAGTGGGGATGATATAATCTTAGTAACACAATCATAACACTGTAAATGAGCTATTGTGTTCCGTGTTCCAGTACTATATCTGGTCAAAGTCATTTTGAAGATGGCATCCTTTGAGTAGAAAGCTGGTGTCGTCAAAAGGATTTAAGAAATCTGTTTCCACTAGATCCGATAAGAAGCTCATGTTTTGGAATATGATTATGAGTATGACTATGATAGTTACGCCACTAGTAGGTTCCAAACCTAAACATGATGTCCTAAACTTGAAACTTGAGCTCATGCAAAATGACTTGGGGGCGTTTTGACCTACATTTAGGCTGCAGAAATTTTCAAACCTTTTGTGCCTTAAATTTTTTCCTGCACTGTATATGGTGATAACTTATAAGTAAAGAAGTATAACGACTCGACTTACCTGGTTCAAAAAAAGCTGCCGGTTCTTCTGTTCGAATAATATATTATAATATTAGCTGGTTTCGGACTAATATGTTCTAATTGGTAAACATTATGATGCCTTTACCGAATGTAACTTTATCTTGGGTTCAAGATCGAGAAAGCAGTCATTCAGAACTTATTACGAGCAACACCTTTTTATAGTCAAATCACTTAAGCTTGGTTCCCACTAGCGACGTAAGCGGAATCGTAAGCGGAATCGGAATCGTAAGAACCTTACGATCTAGTGGAAATCAAAACGACGGAAGCGGATGGTAAGCGACGGAAGCAGAAGTGGAATCGGAAGAAACAGGAAACCTTCTGATCCTTCCGATTCCGATTCCGTCGAGCTTCCGATTCCGATTGCGACTCCGTTTCTTAATTTCCACTAGAAGGTAAGGCTCCTTACGCTTCCGACTCCGACTCCGCTTCCGATTACGTCGCTAGTGGGAACCAGCCCTTAGTCTCTGAGAATCGAAAACTTCATATAATCTCTACATCCGTAAAGCTTGCCATCTCCTTATCAGTGGGGGAGCCGGAGTGTCTTCACCCACCATCTTTGAAAAATATGAAGCCCGAAGGGTCGAAAAACTTGTTCACTTGCTAATATATTGCCCCCCCCCCCCCCCCCCCCCCCACGTCTGAATTGACTGTGATAATCATATAGAATCTTGAAACTGAAAAAATAGCACACGGAACGAGATAATTTGTCCGACAGACCGCTTGCAAGATGAACTTTTTTCGAACCCTACCACTTCTCCTAAAAAAAGCTCAGATCGCGAATTCCAAAAATCCGGATTAAGGTTTGATCTATTATGAATCTCTCCGGAATAAGTCAAATAAAAAATCGCAAAACCGTTCTTGGATTTTGATTATCCACTCTGCCTGAATGAATATCACTGTTCCAAACAAGAAAAGAAGTGTTCTTCTTAATGTTTTTGTCAGAAGGAAAATCAAAAATAAATTTTCGTGCAGTTTACTTATAATAGTTCCAAGTAGTTTCTACGTGTTCTTAGCTCAGTATGTGTATAAATTATATATATTCTATTTTACTCGCAATTATGTTCTTATGTACTGTCAGTAATATCAAGTATTAGTTGTTTAATCTGTTAATTTAGTTAGGGCTCTGTTTAAACTAGCTATATGTGCTAATCAGATAATAAATAATAAAAGAAAAGAAAAAAGTAATTGGAATTAAATTTAAACAGTTTGGGAAAAACAGCTGTTTTGGAGCATATACATTGAAAATTTTTTTCCAGTAATAATGTCATGAATGAACACTGCTACAAGGTTTTAATGGTATATATGAACATTAGCCGGTAAAAAATAATCGAAGAATACACTTAACGAAGAGTGTATTTGACTTTTGAAGTAGGATCACATAGGCTATATCCGAGATACTTTACTGACATTAAATCACCGATCAACGCGGAATAAGTGTTATTTCCTGGTGTCGTGGAAGCTCTTGTTTGTGAACTATTGTGTTGTATCGTGGGTATTGTTGGTTGTATACTGAACCTTTTGTTTCTATTCATTTGGTGATCGCAACAGCCCTATAATCCATTACAGCTTTTATGCGCGCTACTTTTAATTCTCCAAAACCGATGACTTTTATCAGTTATCGCTTTATTGTACCACATGACAACCACGACAGCTTAGTAAAGGAGTACTTTAATTCTGAGCTCAATTCAGCTCAACTTCCATTTCTTAATATCGCAAAGAAAACATCTACAACTTGCAAACGTTCTTCTGTCACTCGAGACCATGTTCAACCAAAACAACTCAGCGATAAACGCAACAAACATGCAAACCCAACTTCACGCAGAATTATACTGCCGTCGCTTCCAGGACGAATTTAACTTTGCGGCGAACTACCTTACCACCCTGGTCTCGATAATTCTCAACTTGTTAAGCTGTCCTTTTATCATTCTGTTGAACGTGTTGGTCATAATGGCGGTTAAAACAAAACAGAGACTCCAGAGCATGTACAACACACTGCTTGCCTGCTTGGCGGGAACTGATCTGCTCGTAGGAACAGTCACTCAGCCTACATTTATTGCAGTTGAGATTTTTGCCATCACTGGTGGTTCGGTGGCTACATATTGTAGCATCTTTAAGAATATTTTAATGCCGTTATTTGCTCTATCCATATTACCTTCTCTTTTTCATCTTACTTTAATAAGCATTGAGCGTTATATCGCCATTAAATATGCCCTGCAGTATTTCGACATTGTAACAAAATTTCGGCTGGCGAAAGCTATTATGTTTAGTTGGTTTCTAGCCGTAGCTTATACTCTTTTCATTAGATTTTTGAAAATTAATTTTATCGCTGCTAATGCCGCTCGTCTGTTTTTGCTAATTTTGTGTCTGTTAGCAATGACGTACTGTCATTTCTCAGTTTTTTTAACCACTAGACGTCACCAAAAGCAAATCAGAACTGAACAAATTTCGGGAGAAGCTGCTGCGAAGTTCCTGGAAGAGAAGAAAGCCTGGATAACGACCAGCATTATTATCGGTTTTGTTTTTCTATCTTATTCATTAGCAATAGTACCCAATTTGGCGCTAATGTTTGGCTTCCTGACTCAACAATCAAGTAATATGTATTTCTGGCGCAACATTACGTATTCTGGTCTCATGCTAAATTCACTTTGTAACCCAATAATTTATTGCTGGAGAAGTAAAAAGATTCGTAAAGTAATGATTGCATTTTTTAGGTAGGAGAATCAGAACTGACTAAGTAATGCAGAATGGAGGAAATTCCAGTTACTTTGAATTTGTTAACAAAACCAGTGGCCTTCATCTGCTTCTCATGATTTAGAGAGCTAATAATGTCCTCTCTTTGACCTAAACTGTACTTCCTAGTCAATAAAAATCTGTGATAAGGTACATATGTACTCTGTGACAAGAACACACAAAATAGCATCACCTGCACCTCAACACTGGGCCTACGATGGCACAACACTGGGAATATGTCTGTTTTATAAGTTATTGACTCCATACCATTTAGAGTTCAGGGGTTTCAGTTTGCATTAATTCTGGCAAATGAAAGCTAATATTGACTTGAAACATTCATCATTAAATCCAGAAACTTCACCACATGTTTCCACACTCTCATGTAAAACAGACCAGAATTGGGCAGCAGTTTTCTCTTGCTTGTTAAAGAGGCTCATCTTGGGAGAAGACCAGGCACAGTTTTTGATTCCAATATTCTCCTGAAACGAGAGTGTGTTCAGTTGATAACACATCAAAGTAAACTGGATCCCATCCGTAATCACACACTTTGTGACAAGTGGCTTCTCCAGATGTTCCCCCATCTGGACTCCACGATCCATTGCCAAGGCAACCAGTGAGCTGAACATGCTCATAATGCCAAAAGCTTGTTGCTGGTCATAAGTCAAGTTGAAAGTGTTTGTTAAAAACAACATATGATTGTAAGGGTACTTGTTTAAGGCACTGTTCTGGAAGCCTGGGTTGTTCCGCAGATGGACGATTGGATGTCGGTAGGCACCAAGACTGTAGTTATCAAAGGGCCCCGGTAATTCCTGTGAAGATGTTCTTTTAATATCTGTTAGTACAAAGACAATAAAACTTTTATGAAACTCGACTCTGCTTTATTCTACTTCTTATTAATATTGCAGTAGTTCCTGATGACTTGAACAGGAGCACAGCCCATCGGGGCATTATTCGTAATAAAGCTGGCTTGCCACAGGGACTCAGTTGAGCTTCTTAAGGAGTGGTATGACTATGTGTGTGGTTAAATGATTATCTC